>CM038708.1:22849017-23056517 GCA_021613375.1 Megaleporinus macrocephalus | reverse complement strand
CTCGTCCATTACAATCAGGTGAGTAAAGTCCTTCACTAAAAAAACAAAGTACTTTAAACCTGTTCAGCCTTCACTGGTGCTGTATGTCTGTGCTGAACTATCTGCTGTAACTTTCCAGTGAAGAATTGCAAGATGTGCTGAAGTGTTATAATACACTGATCCTGAGGTAATGACTGTCCTCCTGTCTGTTGAACGCTGTTGAAGGACTGATCATCAGGGCCTCCACCCCACCATCACCAGCCAGCTCACCTGTCCATCTGTGTCTACTGCTACACCCTCAGTTACATCACTGTGCCATCCGGATGTACCAGTATTGAGATAGGATGGGACTGTTTCAGCTCATACTCACTTTACATAAAGCCTCAGTCATAGACTGCCTTAGTCAGAGACTGCCTCAGTCATACACTGCCTCTATCTGTGCAGCTTCTAAAGCTTTGCTATCCAGATTTCAAACAAAGGCTCTTTTCTTTGGTATTTAGTTTATTAAACTGTAAATACTGTTCGACCAGAGGAGGTTGGGTCTCCCCTTGTGAATCTGGTTCCTCCCGAGGTTTCTTCCTCCAGTTTAGGGAGTTTTTCTTTGCCACTGTTGCCTTTGGCTTGCTCACTGGGGGATATATGTTGTAACTGTCTGTTTTCAAAACTCCTGTATAGCTGCTTTGAGACAACATTGTTGTAAAAAGCGCTATATAAATAAACTTGACTTGACTTGATATCTGGTCTTGTATCTTGGTTAGCTTGATCAGACACACACCCACCAGCCACAGGTCCACCTCTGTGTATCTACACTCATAGTTCAATTGATCAGCTCCACTTACCATATAGGAGCACTTTGTAGTTCTACAATCACAGACTGTAGTCCATCTGATTCTTTCTGTACGTTGTTAGCTCCCTTTTACCCTGTTCTTCAGTGGTGAGGACACCAACAGGACCACCACAGAGCAGATATTATTTAGGAGATGGATCATTCTCAGCACTGCAGTGACAGTGATGTAGTGGTGACGTGTGTGTTGTGCGGGGAAAGTGGAACAGACACAGCAGTGCTGATGAAGATTTTAAACACTGGGTCCGTTCACTGATCGCTCTATTAGACACGCCTACCTTGCTGTTCCACCTCACAGATTGAGACAGTACCTCATCTGCTGCTGCACAGAATCCTTCCGCAGTGGTGACAGGATGCTGCCCACAGGTTGCTGTAGGTATTTCTGGTTGGTGGTCTAGTCTTAATCCAGCAGTGACACTGAAGTGTTTAAAAAATCCAGCAGCACTGCTGTATCTGATCCACTCACACCAGCACAACACACACAAACACGCCACCGCCATGTCAGGTTCACTGCAGTGCTGAGAATAATCCAAGACCCAAATAACACTTGCTCTGTTGTGGGTCCCTGACCACTCAGTGAACAGGGTAAAAGGGGGCTAACAAAGTATACAGAGAAGCAGATGAACTACATTGTGCTTCTATATGGTCAGTGAAGCTGATGTCTCCACAAAGTCAATGACTGTACCTGATAAAGAGGCTGCTGGGGGTACATTTCAGTACAACTGGGCACCATTTACACTGATCTGATCACCATACATACAAAATGTAAAGGAGGCGGTAGTGTAGTGGTTAGCAAGACGATCTGGGTTTGATTCCCAGTCCGGGTCATTCTGTGTGGAGTGTGTATGTTCTCCCCGTGCTTGAGTGGGTTTCCTCCATGTACTTCGGTTTTCTCCCACAGTCCAAACACCTGCATATTAAGTTGATTGGTCACTCTAAATTGCCTGTAGGTGTGAATGAGTGTGTGTTGGTCATGCTATGGACTGGCAACCTGTCCATGGTGTACCCTGCCTTCACCCAAATGACACCCAATGGGATTGGCTTTAGCCCCCCCCGTGACCCTAACTAATGAGATAAAGAGGAAGATAATGGATGGATGTAAATAAAACTGCTAAGCTCAAATGAGTAAAGTAAAAAATGGAGATACCTCTGTATTATCACGTAAAACCCTGCTGTTGGTGCATTCCATTAAGCTTGGAGATCGGATGTTGGACTTAGGAATGACGTCACACCTGAGTTGATTGCACTCCAGTAAAACATTTGGAAAACCAAAATGGACATCTCCAAGAAAATCTTTATTATGCTTGCTCTTTTGAAATACAGTTGGATTGCTCAGTAGCCAGGTTAGCCGATAGCCACTGGGACATGTTAGAATACCAGTTGATAAATACGCCTTACATGGTATTTTGTTTGTCCACAGATATAAAATGCACAGCACTGTGTGTACGATTAATTTAAATAGAAACGAACTGACCAAAGTGTTAACACACAGTATAAAACTAGGTCTTGACTGAGATACCCGTTCAAAGTCCTCACATTCAACACACACACACACACACACATACACCGAGCCTTTCTGATCTACTGTTTTGTGTTGCTATTGTTTACATTCAGTTATCATCCCATTCAAGTGACTTTAACTTCATGTTAGTTGAGGTACAGTGATGACTAAGAGTGAAACTATCATGAAGCTAAAGTCACTTAATGTAACTGTTTAAACACATTTTGTCCTGTTTCTATGCTCATGTCTGTGACTGTAACATTCATGGTAATAACACAATATAAACAGCAGCCCTCCTGCGTCCCCTGTGGCTTATATGGGTTGAAATGCCTCTTAGATTTTGAGTTTAGATTTTAGAGCACTGACCTCACTTCGGCTTTATTATGGTTTAAATGTGGTCATGAATGTTAGGCTAGTTTTGCTGTGGTCTTGTCATTCTTGGTTCTTTTCTATTGAAAAATAAACTGAAATATTTCAGAAATGTGGACCAGAACCAGTCAATACAGAATATAAAAGAATATAAATGGACACAACATAACTATGGAAAAAATGCACAGCACTGTGTGTACGATTAATTTAATTAGAAACGAACTGACCAAAGTGTTTACACACAGTATAAAACTACAGCTTTGATGCACAATGCAGCCATCTTGATTTTTGAGGCCAGGATTGGTCAAGGTCTCCCGAGATTCTGTTCCTAATGGAAACTCGGAAATTCCACCTTCCCACTTCAAAAATGGAACATATTATTAATGGAACAATCATTGGCTCTCATTCTGCTTGTGTTGACCACCAAGTATACTGATGAAGTAATAGTCCGCTTTTGATTAAACTGGTTGATTAACTTATTTTCTTAACTAGAACTAGGCTGGGCAGCTAGCTAAAAAAAGAGACTAAAAGCAAATAGGCTAAATCATTAATATCACAGGCTCACATCAAAGTACTTATGATTTACTGTAAAACAATATTATCAAAGTTTGAGTGGCTTACATGCACGTCCATGTTTCAGTTAGAAGTAGCATTTAACCCCCTGGGGTCGACAGACTCGGGGCGCGTTTCTATTAATATCTTTGCGATAACGCAGCGCAGAAATACAATTTAAACATTTCCTGAATCAACAGAGTCCGTCCTTGCATTACACCCAATCCTGAGTCTGTACCTCACTCACATCCGAACTTATGAGCCTATAAATAAAAAGCAACCCAGTCAGCCTCTCTTGTCTGACTGGTGGATGCTCTGTTTTGTGTGAAGCTGACCAATGGGCTTTCATAAAATCACCAATGACCCGCCCACACATCAAATCTATCAATATTCATCAGAGAGCAGCGCTACTGAAAAAGAGCGATTAAGAGCCTGAGACTGTGATTCATATGATGAGGAAGAATTTGAAGATCGCTAAGTGTATTTATAAAAACTTTTTTATGAGGTGAGCTAGCTAGCAGGCTACAGAGTGTTCCTGTATGTGAGGAATTGATTTGTAAGCGCCATCTAGCTCGGTAGCTAGTTAGGTTACAACAGTCATGACCTAACTGATTCGTGTCCCATAGTAAATTCTGAACATTAGTAAATGCTTACTTTGCTATTTAAAAGTTCATTTTCTGCACATTAGTAAATGTTTACTGTACAAATGTTATTTCCTTTATTAAAGCTTCACTTACAAATAGCAATACAGTTTATGACCACTGATGGATACAGTAAACATTTACTAATGTATATCTTCATGTTTATGTCCAAGTTTATGGCTGTTTGCTGTTGTAACAAGTAGAGTGGCAACACTCTACTCAATAAATGTTTTTACAGAATTTATTTCATATTTGTACACTATTTTATTCATACATTCAACTATTGATGTGAAGCTAAGGCTCTGGTAAATCCATTTCAAGCACCAAAGCAGTTTGTCCACATAAGTAAAACTAATTTTTTACAAGATATATGAACCTTTTTCAGGTTTAGGACCAGATAATCCCCTTATACTTTCTCTAGGTCACTTATTTTCTCATTATTGAGACAGCAGAGACTGTTCTGAATATTTTGATATAAAATATGTGGGTATTATGTTACATGCAAGTGTCTTTAAAGTATATATTTAAAAATCGAGATAATGCCCTTACACTCCAAAGGGTTAAATAAACAGACTCCATATTCCTTAAATAGTGTGCTATGTAACTTTTAAAATTCTAGCTTCTACAGCCATCAGTGCACTATTAGTCGACTATAGATGTGGTTGCATCCCAAATGGATTATTTTATTATTGTTGTTTTAGATATACTGAGTATTGTTTGGCTGCAGTCTGTCTGGAGTCCAGCTTTAAACTCCTGAATAGTGCAGTATGTAGGGAGCAGGAAGCTTTATTTGATTGGTGGTATATAAGACACATGATGATATTGGATATATAGCACATACTTGTTTATGACAATTATTATTGATAACAAATTATTTTCTGAAAAGTTGTGTTTTATCATATTTTACGTTGAGTTCTGATTTATAAAAGCCATCCACCAGTCAAGGCCGCCTTTTACTGCAATTTCATGATGAGGAAGGGGGTCACTTGTACCTAAGAACACCCCACCCCATGATAAAATCACAGTAACTCGCCAATTTTAAGATCACATTCTCTCTCTCTCTCTCTCTCTCTCTCTCTCTCTCTCTCTCTCTTTCTCTCTTTCTCTCTCTCTCTCTCTTTCTTTCTCTCTCTTTCTCTTTTTGTTCCTCTCTCCACCTCTCTCTCTATTGCTCTATCTCTCTATTTCTGTCTTTCGCTCTCCCTGTCTGTCTCTCTCTTTGTTTCTCTCTGTTTCTTTTTCTCTCTCTTGTTCTCTCTCAGTCTCTCTTACTTGTTCTCTATGTCTCTTCTTCACACACACCTTCCCTATGTCTCTCTGTTTCTGTCTTTGTATCTCCCTTTCTCTCTCTCTCTCTCTCTCTCTCTCTCTCTCTCTCTCTCTCTCTCTCTCTCTCTCTCTCTCTCTCTCTCTCTCTGTCTTTGTATCTCCCTTTCTCTCTCTCTCTCTCTCTCTCTCTCTCTCTCTCTCTCTCTCTCTCTCTGTCAGCTGACTTACCGGCTGTTGTTTGTGACACTAGCCGGCTTTGACCTTTCACCCCTCACCTTGCTGTCTGTTCACTGACACACAAACATGACCCGACATGACAAAATCTGAGAAGGTCTTTACTGAGAAACCCGCTCAAAGTCCTCACATTCAACACACACACAGACACACACACACACACACACACACACACACACACACACACCGAGCCTTTCTGATCTACTGTTTTGTGTTGCTATTGTTTACATTCAGTTATCATCCCATTCAAGTGACTTTAACTTCATGTTAGTTGAGGTACAGTGATGACTGAGAGTGAAACTATCATAAAGCTAAAGCTAAAGCATGTCTGTGACTGTAACATTCCTGATAATAACACAATATAAACAGCAGCCCTCCTGCGTCCCCTGTGGCTTATATGGTTTAAAATGCCTTTTAGATTTTGAGTTTAGATTTTAGAGCTCTGACCTCACTTCGGTTTTATTATGGTTTAAATGTGGTCATGAATGTTAGGCTAGTTTTGCTGTGTTCTTGCCATTCTTGGTTCTTTTCTATTGAAAAATAAACTGAAATATTTCAGAAATGTGGACCAGAACCAGTCAATACAGAATATAAAAGAATATAAATGGACACAAAATAACTATGGAAAAATGGCTCCAGACTTTCTAAGGAGTTAAAGTAGAAAAAGCACATGGACAAAGAAAATATGTATCCTGACACTCACTCACAGGAACTCTTTCCTGTATTTCACAATTTATTAAAAGCCTTTAGGACAACTGCATGTATGACTCATATATTCTATATGTTTTTACACACCAACAAGAATAAAATATCATGGGACAGTTTAGCTTCTTACTGGACAGAAGGCGTTTAAGGGTGTTGAAGGAGAAGGAAGCTGACAGGTGTCAGTACTGTTTTCTACTGTTGGTAAATGAGCAGTGAATTAATCTCAGACTGCAGAGATGAGCAAAAGAAGACCTGCAAATGAGCGCTAGCAGTGATGGACAAAGAGGGATCAGAAACCCAACCCCCAGCAGGAGGGTCAGACAGAACTACAGTTTGGCTATTTTGCTTGTTTGTTTTGCCCTCCAGACATGGTTGGTGAGGAGATTAAGAGATTTAGCCCAGCTAGACCAAATAAACCTAAATAAACAAACAAATAATCAACAAAACATTGCAATATATACTTTGTTGCTTGATAAAGATGTGAACTGATCCATTGTAGAACAAAGCTGTGCTGACTGTATTTGTGTGTTTGTTTTTGTACATATTAAGGAAATAAATGTCTTGATGATATTAGAAAAACAGAAACGGGGCTTGACTATCAGCAAAAAGGAGATATAAAGCTGTTTAAAACAAAATCTGTACATAATTAATTTTTGTAACTAGCATTAATCTCAATTTAGGACCAATCCCAACCACTAGGTCTCCCCCTGTCTAGGTCCTGTTGTCTAGATTAGTGTTCAAATATACGTCATACTGCATCCTAAACCACATTGACCATTCTGTGGAACCTTAATCAAGATCTGGAGGCAGTTTGAGAGAGTAGAGAGAAGTTCTGGTGATGTGTTTGTATGGAAACTATTTGGGCTGTTTGGGTGACTAATGAGTTCTAGTATTTGTTAGCAATATTAGCCTTGCCGCTCAAGTTTCAAGCTAGAGAAACAAAATTTGGACTCCAGTCATGTCTCGTCTCAGTGTCTGCGTGGTATAAGTGGAAAATCGGGTAAATCAGATTTTTCAGCAAACTTTTCTTTGAAACGTAAGGAGGAGAATGTTAACCGCTAATTCTGTAACACTGGCTAAAAGATGACTAAGATACTATTATTCTGAGCGAGGTGGGAGAGGGAAGACCATCTTACCAAACCAGAGAGAGCATGGGCAAATATCTTGGACACCCAGCCATGTATAACTTTGGAAAATATAATGCATATTTATCAGTACATAATTGCACATTATTGCATAATTACATATGTAAATATAGAATATTAGCAAATGTAAGTGGTTACATACAAATGATTTTGTTCCATAATGCATTAAACATTATTTTTCCATTATGTACATTGCTGGAAGTGGGCTTTACACGTAAAAGAAGTATCAATGTTATATGACTGTGTTTGTTTTTAAGTCCATTTAACCAGTGCATTTAATCATAAACCAGCTCATATCTATAACTGTTACAGAATGACCAGCTTTTATGGAATGAAAAAGATTTATAGACATAAGTATTAGGACACTAATCTTTAGAATTAGATGTTTTCATTTAGTCTTGTTGACTAAGGTGTATAAAATCAAGCACCTAACCATGCAGTCTGTTTTTATAAACACTTGTGAAGGAATAGTTGTAAAGATCTCCCTTTTTCCTCTTATATACTTCACCATATACTGTGATATTATTAAAGAAGTGAAAGCGGCTTAGCCACGCAGACTATGTAAAGTAACAGAATGGGTCTGCAGAGTGCCGAGGACAGTGTTTAAAAGTCGCGGACGCTTTGCTGACTCAGTAACTGCAGAGTTCCAAACCTCTTCTGGCACTAACATCAGCACAAAGCTGCACGCCGGGAGCTTAATGGTATGGGTATCTATGGCTGAGCAGCTGTATGCAAGTCTTACATCACCACGCACCGTGCCAAGCGTGGGAAGGCGTGGTGTAAAGCGCTGCCACTGGACCCTGGAGCGGTGAAAACATGTTCTGTGGAGTGGCGAATCATGCTTCTCTATCCGGCAGTCACGAGTGTGGGTTGAATACCAGGAGAACATTACCTGCCTGACTGCACTGTGTTGACTGTAAAGTTTGGCGGGGGAGGGATGATGCTGTGGGGTTGGCTGAGGGGACCCGTAGATCTAGTAAAGGGAATTCTTGCTGGAAAAGAGTTTGCTTCTAAATTTGTGGGAAGGCATTGTTTCTGTTCCAGCATGACTGTGTCCCAGTACACAAAGCAAGGTCCATAAAGGCTGGCTGGATGAGTTTGGTGTGGAAGAACTTGAATGGCCTGCACAAAGTCCTGACCTCAACCCCGTCAAACAGGTTGGGAGGAACTAAAATAGCAACTGCAAACCAGAACCTCTCGTCCAACATCTGACCTCACAAATGCTCTTCTGGATGAATGAGCAGAAATTTCCGCACACACACTACAAAATCTTGTAGCGAACCTTTCCAGAAGAGTGGAGGCTGTTATAGCCAGGGGTGGGTAGAGTAGCCTGAATCAATACTCAAGTAGAAGTGCATGTAAAGCAACTTGAGTAAAAGTATTAAAGTCTCAGGTCAAGAACTTCTTAGTAAATCTAGCACAGGACCTATCAGCACAGCAACTGAAGTTTGTATGGCTTGATTATTCTATTTTTATTATAATAGTGTTGGTCTAAAATAAAATGGTTAAGCTCCAATAACAAAGCAGTACAGATGTTGTCAACAACAATGAAATTAAACACAGAAGACTTCAATAACTGAACATTAATGTAACAAAAAAGTAACTAAGAACCAGGCAGATTAATTTACTCACTAATATACATGAGTAGGTATATTTAAAAATACTCAGCAGAGTACAGCTCTATCAATATATTACTTAAATTCATTTGAGTAAAGGTAACTAGTTACCACCCACCTCTGGTTATAGCTGTAAAGGGGGTACAAGCTCCATATTAATGCCTATGAATTTAGAATAGGATGTCATAAAAGCTCTAGGTCTAATGCGTGGGTGTCCCAATACTTTTGTCCAGAGAACATATATAATATCCCACGTCCTGACAAGATATAATAGCAAAAAGTGTGTGTGTGTGTGTGTGTGTGAGTATGTAGTGCTGAGATGCGAGCAGCCCTTAACCACAGCTCATCCTCTTCATTTCCACAGCGTCTCCGAGTCCATTCAGACACATTGGGGCGTTTCCTCCGGCTGAGCGGAGAGTGCCATTCAGGACAGAGGGGTCTTTTTAACCAGCAGCGTGCTGCACATAGACACCCAAACACCACCATCAATCAATACTGATTAAAAAGGAAGGAGGATAACAGATGATGTCCTTTCTGCACACACATACACACACACATACACACAAAACCCCTCTTTACCCTCGACTCCCCTCCCCGCCCACACACACGCCCTGCCACGCGAAAAGGCTTTTGTGTGTTAGACGTTGGGGGTGGGGTGGTGGTGGGGGGAGTGGAAGTCCACAACGCCAAGCTCAAATGCAGAGGCAGTGTGTGTGTGTGTGTGTGTGTGTGTGTGTGTGTGTGTGAGTGTGTGTGTGCGTATGTGTGTTTTCATGCATTTCCAGGACAAAACTGTTCTAAAAGGGAGAGAAAATAGAGCTAAACTACCAAAGTCAAAGGTTTTAAACTGAATTAAGATTAGAATGAGGAAATTCTTAATATATCTATATACACATATGGGAAATATATGTATATCTGTCAATGCTGTCCCAAAAAAGTGTCCAAAACACTGTACTTCTAATGTAATATAATGTATATGTATTTTATGTTTCTATTGGTTTGTTCATCATGAAGGTTTTACAACAGTATAAGGACCAGCTGATAAAATAATCAAATGATGCAGAAAAATAGTTTACCTGCAAAGGCATAATTTAACAGGCACTTTTTAATTCTGTCAAAAACTGAAAAATGGCTAAGTTTTAGGTTTTGTTCTGAGACCAGTGGCATGTGTATATGTATGTATATTAACACGTGTATGTAATGCAAACGTATATGTATAAGCAGATAAGATTTTTTGTAAATGTCAGCCAGCCAGTATGTTTTTGTGGGTAAAGCACAATAAAATAAATAGAAGAAGAATGTTTTGTTGTCTCGGTTAACAATGTTTGTCGGTTAACAGAATTAACATATGTTTGGCTCTTGGTGTCTTGCAGTGCTATATATGCATGGACTTTTAGCACATCTGATTTAACCTTATGAAGGACTAATTGCTTAAAGCAGGTATTAAATATTAATGGTTAAGCTATCTCACTGACCCAATCACAATGAACTGTTTACCTGGTTGTTTGTATTTATTGTAAGGTCATTGTTTATTTGAACCAGTATAAAATTGACTCCCTGAATTGCTCAGAAAATGTTTTTGCAGTACTATAAATGTGAGCTCATGTCCTGACACTGTATAAAAACAAACCTGCATATGTGTGTGTGTTTGGGAGGGTGGGTTCTGCAGCTAAAGGGGGCTAGAAAGCCCTTTTGTAATGTATATCAACATGTGCCATGCAATCACCTGACATTGTTCTCCAAGACCCGCCATCTCTCTCTCTCTCTCTCTCTCTCTCTCTCTCTCTCTCTCTCTCTCTCTCATGCTCCCCCTCTATCCTGCTTCCTCATAGCAGGTTGTCTGCCCTGTGTGTGTGTGTGTGGCAGGGCGGGTGTGTGTTGGAGCAGTGGGAGGGAGGTGGGGGGAGTTAAAGGAGGGGTAAAGGAGGGGCGACGCTGACCTCAGCGAGCAGGGGTGACCTAAGCAGATGGCGGGGCAGGCGCTCCACTCAGCCAGAATTAATAACGTGTGCCATGTCACATTGTCTGAGACGAGCCTGACGAATAATAATAATAATAAAAAAAACGCTCTCTCCTCCTCTCGTGCTGTGCTTTCTGTAGGCACCTCCCCTCCCCAACCACGCTGCTCTTTCTCTCTCTGTCTCTCGCTCTGTGCAGTCCAGGCTAGCCTTGGTTTTGCTCGGACAGCAATCTGGCGATAAACCTTTTAAACAGTAACTTGTAAAGAGACGGGAAAAAGTTATGGATTTTCCATCAATCCATATCAGTTTGTATCTCCTTAAAGCAGTGTGTTTCATTATCAGGTGAATAACCGTCGCTGTGTTGAGAAAAGCTTCTATCATTAAAGTGGTAACTTAACAGGAGGCTAAAACCCCAGTCAGAAGGTACCATCTGTTAAAGACAAGCATGTAAAAAATCTAATGTAGTGAATGTTCTACTTAGCGGAGATATAGTTGATCAATTGGGCCATGTTAGGTGTCCATTTGGAGCTAAGAGGCTAACATGGCTAATAAAAACTAGCCAGTAGTCTCCCAAACAGCCCCAATCATTTCTTTAAAAATCCATCACTAAAACTCTCAACTCACTCAAGCTGCTTCTAGGTCTTAAGTGAAGTTCAGATGAATTTTCTTTCATTCAGTTGAAGCCCAACCTCTGTTGTCTGTAGTGGTTGACCATTACATTCAGCTACACCATGTGGTTTGTTCATGTGTATAGTTCACACTACAAATCAACAAACCTACTTGCTTCAACGAAGGTCTATATGTAGTTTAAAAAGATTAAGAGAAGTTTTCGAGAAGTATTAATGGAAAGATTTGGGTGACTATTGACTAGCCAACAACCTGATGACTGAGTTTGTTGGATTTGAAATCATTCTATTGGTCCGTTTATCATACATTTTTTAAATGATGTAAATAAATAAAAATGCTTTGACAAGAGTTAAAGTGGGGTTAGTAATAGTAGCACAACAGTAACATATCAGAAAGTATAGATAAAACATAAAATGTGGACTCTGCAAATGTTTATGGCACATTTCCTATTTTATGTTTCCTTATTTTTAATATGTAAGCAAATAAATCTAAACTGTGCACTACAATTTGTAGAGAAATGTCGTGTGTAAGTCCCTGTAGAGAACGTGTTCATTTACTTTCAGGTAAAAAATCAACAAGAACTGTTATTTGACACGTTTAACTGTACTCCAAACTTTTGACTCTATAAGACTCCAGGCAGCACACACTGCACGAGTCAGTGGAGAAGACCAGGCATACCCTTTTCAGACAGTTCTCATTCCTCTTTTCTTCCCCCTGCACTGCGTGATGTGTGGGGACATTTCCGGGGCCTCTTTAGGATCAGTGGGGCGGCTGCCAAAACCCCCCGCCAGAGCAGGTCACAGCCCGGACCCCCAGCCCCCTCATAATCACCACCACCGCTCACCTAGTCCAACAGCAAGGTCGCGCCCTCTACACTGTCACACCACTGTGTGTGTGCGCGCGTGACTGTGTGAGGAGAGAAAGAGGAGTCAGCCGTGTCTCTGCTCTAAAGGGAGAAGAGAGGAGGAGAAGAGGAGGATTTAGGTGTGTGTGCGTGCAAGTGTGAGAATGATCTGGGTCAAGGTTGCGACGCGTCCCCTTGGTTGAGGTTTCGTCCCACATGAAGAAATTCTGCTGCAGTCGACAATTTCACACCTCCCCTGCAAAACTCACTCCAATACAATAGACAAAGCAGGAGACCGACCAGCAGATACCACCCGAAACACGCAAAGCCCAGCTGAGGAGACGTACGAGAAAGCATACAGTAAAAAGAGTTATTTTTATTTCACAGGTCTGTGCAAAAGTTTGTGAGCCCCATATTCTACATGAAGATGAGTTTCCACATCAGAAGTCAACTTCTGCAAATTTCAACACACTGTTAAGTTGCTGAGTTGAACATTTGGGGGGAAATGGAGAGCATAAAATCTGGCCTATGCAGAATCTACAGCCCATTTTGTAAATAAACCCAAATAAGCAGAACTGACCATCTTTAAATGTGTTCTCTGTAGTGGATGTGCTGCTTATCTTCACTTAGAGAACCAACAGCATGTTTAATTTTAAACTGTTGCCTGTTATTGTACATACTACCTGATGCGTCCCTGCTCCTCAGCGGTGGAACGAACTTCCCCTTGAACCTGCTGCTGCATAGTCACCCTTTCCGGCGTGGTCTGTAGACTCACCTCTTTAGGCAGCACCTAGGTTAACACCTCTCTGCACTCCCTTGCAGTTCATTTCTGGGTCACTTCTCTTTATTTACTTGTACCTTGATTTCCGCTGATTTTCTGCTAAGTAAGTAAGAGTAGGGTAAATGTATATAATCTCCTTTTAGTAATATACAAATTATTTTATGATGTTTCACATCTTCACAGACTTGAGTTAGTATGTAAGAAACTTTAAAATAATTTTTGTGAACAGTATATAAATCTATGCTGATAAACTGTAAAACCTACAGGATGTCTTGTATTTCACACATTGTGATAAAATCTCAAACTCACATATTACCAAAATATTGCTGCAAATGAAATCAAATCAAGGTTTATTTGTCACAAACATAGTCATACACTGTGCAACTACCAGTGAAATACTTTGACAACTGCCTGCTCACATGAAACAATATGATAATATAAAGATAGGATGTCCAATATATTAAGAAATATACATAAAGACCAAGATGAAATACATTTAAAATAGCTTAAATATTCTGAAATAATAATAATGTGTACAATAATAAATGTACACATAAATATACAATATAGAGATAGAAAAAATGACAGGTGTGTGAAAATGTTCATCCCCACTGCCATTGTTATGATGTTATTGACTTCTAGCCATTATATAGATAGTGTTTCTCTGTTAAGGTCTTTAACATTGATAGAGTTTATTAATCATCATTGTTATTGTGTTGTTGGTTGGACCTCATTCACCAACTGTTGTAATGGTAAAGTTTCTTCTTAAAGTAGATATTACTTTCTTAAAAATATTTTAAAAGACATTGGTGAACGAGGCCCATTGTGCTTTAAGTGAATGCTCTTTTATTGAGCACAGCAGTGGGAGAGAACCGTCGCTCCAATCAGTGCTCTCCAGCTCAGGACATAGCAGGGCAGCTCATCAATACAATTTAAACTAGAGCAAAGTCTCTCAGCCAACGTTACAGCTCACAGTGGCAGCACTACCGGCAGCGCTCACAGAGCCAGGTGACTGGACACTACATTCTTCATCATCACACAATCAGCCAATAAAGTCAAAGTGAGATAAAACAGACAGAAGAATCTTTTTTAAAATCACTTTTATTTCATTTAGAAACAGTATGATAGTTCATGATGGGTTTGGTGGCGCCTCCCTGAGAAAATCCGACACAGCAACATGTAAAGTTCAGCTGTCCATCACAAATCAGTGCTCAGCACTTTTTGTGCACTTGAGACATTAAATTACGCAGCTAATGGTTTTACAAACAGCTTCCCAGTGGGCTTTTCCATTGACAGAAAAGTCCGTTGGCTTTACGGTGCAGAATAAAAAATCGGATGGTGCATATTTTTAACGATGGCTCGTAAAACTTCAGTCCCGTCCCCTCTGCGCAGTCTGTGATTATGCTGTCAGTGTGGTGTTTTAAAGTCAGCGGTGTGCTGCGCAGCATGGTGCGACACTTAAATAGGCCCCACTTCCAATTCCCCACATGCTCAAAAGTGCAGTAAATGGCAGGGAGTGGAGCGTGGAGCGGGGTGCGATGCTCAAATCCACCCTGCTGAAATTTGCATATATAAAATACGAGATGTGGATAATATCTTGTCTTCCAGTGCTGCTCTGCCATCATTACTTCTGTGTTTGTAGTGTTCCAGTAGTAAGCAGCAGTGGCTGGCATAGTCACGCTGTTCCTTGCTTCAGAATCAGCAACCAAATTGCTCATCCATTGAGGAAAACAAATCAGTTTATAGTTGACATTGTACCACAATGACCTGTTTCCTTGCAACACGTGTAGACTATTGGGTCGCAACTGTAGGCTACACATTAATTCTCCTGTTTGGAACACACTTACCTACATACTCATTCCACCTCTGGGTAGGCCTGGTGACATGGGGTTATTTAGTGGGGCGATGCCCTGCCAACCAATCATTAAGCCCTATTGAACAGACTAGTTTCCATATCATCGCTGTTGGAACAAAAACTTGCGTCCCCAAAATCACAACTTTACAGAAGAAGAAAAAAACACTTTTTATAATACGACAAGATTGACCTTTTCTATTGGTCCATTCTTCATGACATTTCAAACCCTCTAAAATGTGTTTTCAAATTATGCAGAAATGTTAAATTGTCAAAAATGGGATTGAATGTTTTTGTGTGACAGCGCCAAAATGACTCCACAGCGGCAAAAATCACTCAAAATGAAACCGCACTGTGTGCACGCTGCAACCCGAGCCTAGCTTTAAAAGCAACTTTGATTAACATAGGAGGTTTTGCATGCATCACTTCGTATTGCCGGCATTTTTGGGATACGCTGCATGCTTAGCAAAAACAATGAGCAGACAGATTTCCTGGTGATTTGCTGTAAATGAGGCTGTACTGTTCATTGTTTATTGAATGGCATGAATCCTTTTGAACAATCGATCACAGACTTCTGTACTCTCGGTGGTTTTCTGGTAGCTCACTTATTCTGTAGTTCCGTCCACAAGCATGTGCTTGAACTTGGTATTGATGGACTTTATCGTCTCAGAATGAAACACCAATTTGAAAGTAAGAAGCTTCACGACTTGTTAAAAACATGTTGGATAGCTTAACATCACACAGCTACCTAGCCAGCTTAGAAGATCAAGCTGGAACGTAATGTAGGCTTAGCCAAAAAAAAGCACCACTGTAAAAAGGGCTTCTGTTGATTTATTGAAAACTAAACATTAATGAATAAATATTATTAGTTTATTATATTATTATTAAAGGTGACCTATTATGGTTATCTGTTTTTTTCTTTGCTTTAGTGTGTTGTGTAGCTTTTTGTGTATCTAAATGGTCTGCAAAGTTATGAAACCCAAGGGAGAAACTCTTTCCCACAGAAACCACTTTTCTCAGCTGGCTAATGTGCCTCGCTGGAATTCCAGACCCTTTTCTTTGCTACACAATAACATCATCTTGTAACACAAGCAGCATTGCCTGTTTACTGGCAAGCTTGGCACGCCCTCACACAACACACAGAGAGGTAAGAAAGTAACCACTCCGAAAGATCCTGCCAGAGTCTAGCCTGTGAAGGTGGATCAGGCCTAACAACTTGTTCTTCCTGACTTTCAAGATCTGACTCTGACACACACTGATACAGGTGGAACAGAGTGGGTGAGCTGACCAATCAGAGCACAATGTGTTTTAGTAAATCTATGTAAATCTATTCTAGTAGACCCCAAAAATAAAGGTATGAGCATTTAAAAAAATGAGGTTCCATGTACGTCTTGGTCACCTGTACTGTATGGTTCAGAAAACAGTGGTGCTGGTGGAATAACCTTGTACTTGTACATGGATGGGATGACAAAGTTCTTCATGATTTTTGGCTCTTTATGATACATATCTCATAGCTTCATGAAGAACCCTATTTTCTTGGAAACTCTATGGCATTTTTTGGGGTTGGCCTACTGCCCACTTTATTTTAGCTTATACTTTTCATGGAGCAGGGTTTTTTTCAAACATGACATGGACTGACCACAATACTGCCTGAAATCTTAAAATATGAACGCTGATGTTCCAACCGCATCCAGACAACAAACAAAGTTACGTTCATGGAGGTTTGAGAAATAAACCAGTGATTGGAAACATTGAGCTAGATTGAGATTCATGAACGCAAATACATATGGAACATAGCGTAAAGAAAGATGAGCTTCAACATAGGCTACAAGATACCGCATGTGATTTGATTCAATTCCTACAACACAGTTTTGGGCCAGAAGTCTGCATGTTTGCTGGAAACATAAGAAGTGACCAAGAAGAAATGCACTGACCACAGAACGTTTTGGTTTGCAAGCAAGTGTGTGTGTGCGTGTTTATGTGTGTGTGTGTGTGTGTGTGTGTGTGTGTGTGTGTGTATATATGTGTATTTTTTCCTTCCACATCACAGTTTGAATTGTCACTGATGGCACATGCCCTGAATTGATCACTTTCAGACTACAATTAAGAATATTAAGACAATTAAGACTAAATTTTAATTTGATTTAAGACGGTAGAGCAAAGAGAATAATGGCATTCTCAACGTGATCTTGCTCATAAATCCCTTTGAATTCTTGGTTTTGTTTTTAGTTTGAACGCAGCATCTCATAATCTCCAGCCATGAATTTTGAGAAATAACTAGACTTCCCCTCCACAGATACTGAATATGATAAAGCCCCAGTGGTGTTAATCATGGGACAGGGACTTTGTTAATAGTGTTCTTATGTTTTTTAAAGTTGTGGGCTAACCATTAGTGCATTTCCAAACATGAGGAATGTCCTGAAACCATTTCTGTTTTTGTACTTTTGGATTTAAGTGCAGCATTTGACACTGTAAACCACAGTGTGTTTAAAATTGGAGCAAGAGTGGTTTCTTTGAAACAGCTTGAATACGTTGGCAGACAATGTTTTGTCATTATTGGTAACAGTGCCTCAGAAACACGCACACATTGGAGTCCCACTTGGGTATATGCTCGGCCCACTTCAGTTCCCTTTATATGCTTCCAGTTGGCTAAGATGCCGTAAACCTGAACACAAAGTCGTTTTTCAAGTGCTAATGTCACTCATACGTTCCCCTTATGTGACACAAATGCTGTAAATGCGTCAAAATACACTGCTGACTGTTGACTCACCCTAAATCTGACGAATAGAGATGTATTTAATGGCAATTTCTTGCAAATACTTCAAAAGAAACTTTCTTGACCTTTAAATGACACGTTAGCAGCATCATCAAGACAGCTTCCTTTCATCTCGAGAATGTTGCATGAGTTACACTTAACACGCCAAGATGCTAGATGGCTGACTCATGAATTTATTTCTTCTTTTTTTTCCTTCTTTTTTTTTCTACACTCAAAAACATGCTTAACTAAAGCAGTGTGTGAACAATGCAGGTTGTTGGCTTGTTAAAAATTCAATTTGAATAATTTAAAAATTTGACTTGTATGACTAATTGACCATAGCAACGCTGTCACTAAGTGACATATTATTAATACACATCTGAATGAAACAACTGGTTGTTAAGCCACATCACAGATGGACGGAAGTGTAAGTCAGACAGGCCATTCCCGGTGAAAGTGGGGTGGCAAGAACAGGAAGCAGAAAGGCCACATCCTCTGACAGCTACACAGACTTTACTTACAGCGACAAAGAAGTAGCATTACTAAGTCGGGATGGAAAATAAAACACTAAAATATGTTGTGCATGCGCTGCTGCCAGTCACTGTGTAACCCTGAGGTGCTGGGTCAGAATTCAAAGGTCAGAGTTTTTCAGAGCACATCAACTTTATCATCATGTCTTTAGGTATTAATGTCACACACAGGCTTTAAAAAAAGATCCAGTTCCAAGTCAACATTATACTGATATATAAAGGCAATAGTAGATAATCCACCCACATCATCAGAACACACGCCCTTCACCATGTAATAAGTTCTCTTTGAATACTCTTTCAACAGATTTCAATCACCAGATTCATCAGCTCGGCAAAGGACTATAAAGCATTTCCACTAGAGAGGTCTCCAAATTCCCAAAATATTTCATACCGTAACAATTTTTTTCCCGAACATATTCTCTGCCAGGAAGACTGTAACATTAAAGGGCATGGAAACAGATGTTGGATACAAATGCATGAAGAGTTTAACACACACAATACAGGCATAAAACTCCTGGACAAACCTGAAAAACCCTGTAGTAGGAGGTGTAGCAGAGCTTAGCTGAGGCAGGGCTGGTTGTGTTCAAGGTGTGGTTGCTGTGGGCAGCACACAGCCAACCCTCATATAAACTGCATTAATCACCTTAGATCTCTATTAATTTCATTCAAATTTAATCAATTGACTGTGTACATTACTTGATGAATGGCCCAATAGAAATAGCCCAAAATCCCCACATTCTTGGAATAAAGCCTTAAAGTTATATTAATATACATTCAAACTTTTTCACAATAGCCATAAATTGCCATAAAAAACTGCCTGATTAATATATATATATTTATATATACACAGCTTCAGCTCTTCTGGCAAGGCTTTTCACAAGGTATAGGGGAGTGTGGTTGAGATCAGAACTCACTCATCCATGTCTTTATGGAGCTTGCTTTGTGCACTTGTGCGTAGTCATGGGGCAACGGGAATTGTTCCCACAAAGTTGGGAGCATGAAATTATCCAAAATTGATATACTGAAACATCAAGAGTTTTTTTCACTGGAACTAAGTGGCCGAGCCCAACCCCTGAATAACAACTCCACGGCATAATCCCCCCTCCACCAAACTTTAAACTTGGCACAATGCAGTCAGACAATTACCATTCTCCTGGCAACCACAAAACTCAGACCATTAGATTGCCAGACAGAGAAGATTGAGTCGCCACTCCAGAGAACAACACTGTGTCCGACGCTGTACATTACGCTTGGTGATGTAAGGCTTGGATGCAGCTGGACTCTATTTACTCTATTATACTATTTCAAAATATCTGAATCGATTTACATTCCGCCACTAGTAAGCCTGCACAGAAATAGTACAGATGTTTTTCCTCCTCCTGTACATAAGCGTATATCAGATTAGAGCTGATTTCCTAGTTGGCTGTAAGATTGAACTGTCATTAGCTGTATTTGTGGATACAGTGAATTTTTTCCCTTCAGGAGTACTTGCTCCCCTCGACCATGCAGAGAACATCAGACTCCAATTCTTACATATCTGTCCTTTGCCACATTATTTTTGGGGAACTCGTGTTTGGCCCCTCCGCTGAAGCACTGCTTTTTGCATCAGCGCGAAGGCGCCCAGGGCTAGGGTTGAACTCTCCGAGGTGCTGCACTCGAGAGAGAAAGGGAGAGAAGCCCAGACCACACTCATATTTTTATCCAACTGTTTTCCACATAGAACGCTGGAGACTGGTGTCTCCAAAAGAAACTGCTATGATTAAAACCTTTCTGCATGAGTTGGGTTTCATCCGTTCTAAGTAGGACAAAAAACCAACTACTTCAAAAAATAAAAAGATCTTTTCTCGCTGAACATTTTCACTTTATGGATTCTCTGGTTTATATGTATTACATTTTGGGATATATGAGCACATTTTGTACAAGTTATGTCATTATATGATGCGTTAACGGCAAAAACCTTGCCTTCCTACTGGCACCCAGCAGGACTTATTAAAGCTTTCTTTTATATACTGCTCTAGAGAACTTACAGATGGTGGCAGATCGAATCAACTCAAAAGCACCATTGGAGTGAGATTATGTAGAATAACCACCTGTTTACCAATTAAATAGATTATTATTATTATTATTATTATTATTATTATTAATAATAATAATAATAATAATAATAATAATAATAATAATAATAATAATAATAATAATTATTGTTATTATAATAATAATAATAATAATAATAATAATAATAATAATAATAATAATAATTGTTGCTATGTAAACAAAGGAATTTACAGTGGTTTGGTGTGAAATACTTCAACATAAAAAACGTCATGATGATGATGACTGGAACCAGAGGCCGCCATGTCTACAATTTTATCCACCATCCAAAATCACTTACACATGATGTTAATCAGAGGTGTTAAGTAACAAAGGACAAATACTTCATTACCTTGCTTATGTAGAAATTTTGGTTATTAATATTTCACTGGAGTAATTATTTTTCAGTCGACTTTTTACTTCTACTTCTTACATTTACACTCCATTATCAGTATTTTCTACTGCTTACATTTTAAAAATAGCCTCGTTACTAGCCTACGTTTCATTTTCAGCTTGTTTTCATTCATGTACATTTACATTCCAATAAAGATTATTGATAACATGCCTTTGAAGTCTGACTGCACCATTACAATATGTATAGACAACTAGTCATCATATCTTCTACTCCATGTTAATGCTCAGTAGTACACAGATATGCTTGTATGTACTAAAGTACATTCATTTTCAATGGGCGTATATGCGCCTGAAACAGGAAGCCTAGCGCATCCCAAATTTATCAACATTAACATATTAATATAACATTATAGTCATTACGGCTTTTAAAAGAATGGGGTTTTTGGGGAGGTGGGCTAGTGAACTATAGACCCCTGTGATGGGGACCATTTTTTCCCTTACATTACTTTTACTTTTATACTTTAAGTAGTTTTAAAGCAGTACTTTTACACTTTTACTGGAATAAAAAGCTTCAGTTGATACTTCAACTTCTACAGAAGTAATTTTTAACCATAGTCTCTATACTTCCACCTGAGTAATGAATTTGAATACTTTTGACACCTTTGATAGTAATAATGATAAAATAGTCATAAATGCCACAGGTATTATGTACAATGCAGCACCCACCCTGGATCTTTCCAGTGTGCCTGTACTAAAATAATCTTTTTTTAAAATAAAGCATGCCAAAACTATTATTAAAACATTTTCAGCCATAGATTTATGGAAAGACATGTGTGAGGGTAGCTTTTGGAGGCATTAACCACTTTAGACCTAAACATCCTCACTGTTTCTCTAGAATGACACACAGTGGACATCTACTTGTAAATAAAAAAAAAACTCAAAGCATTACTACATTCATCATCGTGCTACTCCTGATACTGAATTTTTACCTAATTAAAGGCGGTGTGATTTAGGAAGATCTATTAGCAGGAATAGAATATATGTTTTCATTAGTATTTGCATGCTCGTTAGCTTAGAATGAGCCCTTCACATCCACAGTGAAGTGAAAGGAGGCTGGCATGCAGGAAGCTGCAATGTTGCTAGAGTAGCTCCGCATGGAAAAACCACACACCGGCTGTAGAGAGCGTTATTTGAGTTTCACGTTTTTGGCAGAATGAATTTGATGATGCTAGAGCACCGGCTGGAAGACACAGAAAGAAAAAGAATCCTTGTTAAAACAGCCTCGTAGCGCATTTGTTGGTAGCTCTGCTTATTATACTCCAGACATTTTGGCAGCTTAAATCTCCCAAAAATCTACCATAATTAAAAAAACAGCGAGGCAGCTTCTTGTTCAAATTAGTAGGTTGCTATATGCATATACGCTATAGATTACACATCGCTCCTTTAATTTTAAATAAAAAAAAAGAAATTTCTGCTGTGGTGACCTACACTTTCAAATATGTACTTTGAGCAATACCACAGAAGAACCACTTCTAAAAAATGACATCTGTGAGTTTATAGAACTTTTTTTTAAAGAGTGAAGAATCTTTTACATAATATACGATTATAAGTGTTGTTAGAAGCTTACATTATGTAGAGCTTTATTTGTATTAATTACTATCTTTAAACTTTAAAGCGGTCCGTCATCATCATACGTTTCATTTACGATTATGGTTCTCTAAACGATATCATTGAAAGATTTTCTATGATATTACACATTTAACCCTTTCTCCGACCTTTATTTTTCTAGTGCAGTGATGCTCAGCATTTTCAGAACTGATTGTGTTCTTTTAGGACCACGCATTCTCTACATCAGTCAGAATGTCTGTCCCCCAGTCCTCTGGGCTTCCCCCTAAACACACACACACACACATACTCAGACTCAAGCTTGGTCGCCTGAAGTCCTCCTGACCCAATCCCACCAAAATGTCAGTGGAGTCTTGTGATGCCTGGAGGCACTGCTTCTTATAAAGAAAAACATTATCTGATCTTAGGGCCCTCTCGCTCCAGGCATAAGAAGTGTCCCTTCACATTTATTTGTTATTCTGGCGTACTTTGTAACGACAGTTGTGAGGCTGGACATGCCGATTCAGTTTTCTCAGTCTCAGCTTGTTTCAAATAGTTTCAATTAACTACAGCAACAGCTCAACAGTGCAGCAAATTTTATGTTGCAGATCTGATTAACTGATTTATTCAGTTAAATGGGATTTTAAGCAATGGTCTTTAAAGCTTGTCCTAGCCACTGCTGCTATGAGAGAGAATAGATTAGTCCATTGATTGTTCACAGAATGACTGACACCTTCTCTCAGCCAATTCTAATCTAACTTTCATCAAAGAGCTAGCAAGCTAGACCACCTGCATGTAGCTGCCTGTCGTCGTTCATTTATTTATTCATACAACCACATTGTGTGTTGATTCGTTCTTTCATTCGCGCATTGTTTCAGTAATGCATTTGGTCGTCCATCTGCATGTCTGTTCGTCTGCACGTTTGTTTTCATCTTGCTACCATCACGTAGAAGTAGGATAATGATTTTGGTCTTAGTGCCAGACCAGACTAGGGAGAGGTATCAATCAAGCTGCTCATTAGCCACGCCCACGCAGATCTCAGTTAGGTCTGATCAGTGGGGTTTAAACCATGTTTTATCATATTTATATCTCATACTTATCATTCGAGCTTTGCTGGATGTTTAATATAACATTGTTATTGGCTTTAAATTGGGCAACATTGTTATCAGCTCTTTAACATACAGAACTGTGTAGAAGTCTGAGTACACTGTTTTAAATCACTGATTTTGGTCAAGTGTGGTTTTTGCTTAGAATTACACCTTATATTGTTGGAATAGATGAAAATGAGCATAAATACATTTTTTTGCATTTCTCTTCATATTAGCGTTTAAAGTCCATGTAAAGAGACTTTCTTTTACATATTAAAAAATAATTGCTGGATACATGTGACTATGAATTGTGTAGTACTGAATTGTATAATTAGATCATTAAACAGGATTTTTTGAACAAGCCTGAAATCATGACTTGAAGATGCGTTGGGGACATTTTTTTTTAGAACCAAAAAATGGATTCTGGCTCACAAACGTGTGGGAATCGTGAGAAAATTCCAATAAAGCTGCTAGAAGAAGCAATAATTTTTCATTTGGTTTTTGTGGTGTTCTGTGGTGTGACCAACTCTGATAATTGGATATTTTAGTTTTTCTAGGTGCCAAATATTGTATGCCTGGACTAAAAAAATTTAAGGTCAGTTAATTTTTGAATAATAAAACGTCTGCATACTTGTAGGTTTTCTTTTGTGCCAAGTCTGTTGGCCCATGTGCCAGAGGTACTACCAGGTGGCTTGAGTGAGAGGTTTGACGGACATAGCAACAGTGACTATGGGTTGGCGGTAGATGATCTAGCAATGCTTTGCTTTTTAGTTGCATTTCATCTCAAACTTCAGCACGGCACGGGAAACCAAGTTGGATTTTTCGCCATATTTATTTTTTTAACACCCTCGGAGAGCATCCGACACTCAGTGCAGATAAAAATCCCTACTTATGGAAAATTTATTTAATCTCCCAACACAATACTAGAACTTTAAACCTCCTCAGTGTGCTAATGAGAAGTTCCTTCCTCATTAAGGGAATTCTGCTTCAGTGTGACTTTCTGTGTTACTCTCTTTGGGACATCTCTGTTTTTTCTTCTGCTTTTTATTTTTTCCACTTCTCCACGTTCCTCCGTTTTCATTGACTATCCAGAGGCCTGTTTCCATTACGATAAAAATGTAATAAATGAAGTGAACAGCCTTATTAAAAAGCCATGACAGGCAGCCAACATATCATAAGCTGCAAGCTACTTGCTCGCCGCCTGCATCGGTGGGCTGGAGTGACAAAATCACATCTGGTTGGCGCAAAGCATCAGAACTGGTGAACTGAGCCCAATCTTTCTCTTGGCCAAATACACAAGCCGTCAACGGCAGTGGATTTACAGGCGGCACACTCGTGGCTTAGTCGTGATTGCTTGAATTGGCGCCGCAGGCTGCCTTTATTGAGCTCCTGGGATGGGTCTCCTCCATTAAAAATAATGGTTTTATACCTGAGTGAGGGACAAGAGAATCAAAAAAGAGAGCAAGAGAGGGGAAAAGCCAGAAAAGTCAGTCACAGGGAGCAAAAGAGGAATAATACAAAGTACCCAAGGAGATAAAGCGAAAGTGTGGATTCTGAAACGCTTCACGTTTGAGCAAAGCACATAAAAAGTCTACAGCTTATGGCATTAACAGTGATGGTTGTTACTGAGGTGGCTGTTTGGCTACCAACACATTTCCAATATACTCGCAGGCATGCTGAATACCCCATGGTGTGCGTAGGAAGACGAGGGGAGTTAAGAAGGAACAGGGGAGGAAACTTTAAATCATGTCTGTGAGTATCCATAAAAAATGTTATTAGTTTTACAACAACCCAGGGTCAAAGATTAAATACAACAGTCAAGCTTTGGAACTCAGGCCAGTTTCAAAATTGTACATATGCACAGGCTGATGTGGTCAAGCTTCTTTTATTTGTGGGGGGGCAGGGGGGCCCTATAGCATATGTACTTGCATAGTCTTTTACTAGTTTCATCTGTAAAAGATTTGGGAAATTTTATGCTTCCTATAAAACTGCAAGTAACTGGAGGTCTTCCTCAGATCGTAAAAAAAAGACTGTGAGGAAAAAAGAAAAAGAGCGGAAAAATGGTTTGAGGGGTTCTTCTCTTCTTCTTCTTCCAGGCTTTGAGGTCACCAAACCTCTGTCCAGTTCCAGTCCTCTTCATTCTCTATCACACTCTGCCATTCCCTTTAGCACTCACTTTCACTCTCTGTCACTCCACCCCTAGCTCTCTCTCACCTTCCCCTCTGTCCCTCCTTCCCTCCCTCGCTCGCTTTGGCAGACTTATGGAGCAGTAATAAAAAATGAGTAACGCAGCTCCAGATTGGAGACACGAGGATTTATGCCTGATGCGCCTGGTTCCGTCACATCTGCACAGGAGTGCTGTGGGTGTCAGGAGCAGGACTGTAGAAAATCTGCAGAGTCAGGTTGCCAGTTCGTCTTCCACAACTGTACCACACAGCTGAGTGATGAATTCCATACGAACACTATAGAGCTCGATTTCAGTGGCAGCTGGGTTAGCAAGAGTGCTTGGAGAAAAATTATGAAATGTGATATAGGGGCTTTTTTGGCTTTAGCTTTACAAATGATAGACCATCATGCATTTCATGTTAGGCTAAACTGATCTATACTGGTTTATGCCAGTTTATGCAGGTCTGGGGCTGGTTTTGTTGGTTACCCTGGCATAAACATGCTGATTGACCAGCATACCAGCACCAAAACAAAACACATGGTTTTGATGATAATCAGCTTATCAGCTTCTGTTGTTGCTGACCACGATGCCGGCATGCAAAAAACATATCACCACTGTTTGAACAAAACCTTGCATCTCACTAATTGATAACTTATTCTGTTTTTCAGGCCATTTCTTTTGCTACATTAGGTCAACAGGTACTTGAAATTAGGCAAAAAAAATGTAGACACAAGGGATATGCTGGTTTTGTTGGTGGACTATGCTGGCTTATCTAGCAAGAATAGTGGAACTTCTTTTATTATTCTTGTAACTCTTGCTTCATTTAAGTTATTAATACCTGTATAAGAATTGCTATTGTGGCATTTACTGATGTTTAACAGAATTATAGACAAGTAGTTGTACAGTTGTTTTTTTTTTTTTTTTTTTTTTTTAAAAGGACTATAATAATAGTACAGGAAATTAAACAAGGCCCCAAAAACTGTATGTGGACTGGATCAAGTTCCTATATGATTTAACAGCAGATAAATATGAAAGTGAATGAAGTGGCATGTGAGGTTAGGAGCTCCTGAAAACTGTACTAACGTTACTATTTAAAAACTACCCGGGGAGAGCCTGCTTCAGACTTGTCTACTTCAATCTAGCACAAAAATATCTTTAGACAATTAAGTCTGTAATGAGAGTGTGTTCTGTTTGGCGAGGTTTCGTGGCAGGAACACGAAGGCTGCGTGGGAACAGCTTCACTGCTTCAGTGCGGTGTAACACAAGCATGCGGCGCACTCGACGCCGCTCTCGCGATGTTTGGCGCCCGACCCAACTCTGTCCTATGGTGAGAGTTTTCCTACTCTCGCGAGATGTGAGAAGTTTCCCACGCCTGTTGTTGTGGCGTCTGCCCTTTTCTCACTCGCCCTGCTCCCCCTCCCCCCCGCCTCCTCCTCCACGTCCTCCGCCTCCGCCTCCTCCACCACCACCACCAACACCGCCACTACCACCAACACCACCACCTCCTCCCCCCGGCTACCCCCCCCCCCCCTCCAATTCCTCCCCTCTCTATCCTCCGTCCTCGTCACCCACCCGCCCCCTTTCTCTCCTTCTCCCTCGCCCCTTCATCTCCAGTCTGCTTCTGTTGTCTCGGCGGTGAGCTGGTCTGGGAGAGAGGATCTCGCGAGTGTTGGAGTTTTGGTGAGAGTTTGTGGAAGATGGCGCCTGTTGTGACAGGGTAAGTCTGAGATTCGGCACAGGCGCTGCTCGCTGCGCTCACTCACTTCACAAGCGGGCTGCTTTTAGCTTCAGTGGTGTCTCGCAGTCCGGCTTTGGCGTGCTCGTTTACTGTACTATCGCTGGGCTTGTCTGAAGGCGCGGTGTGGATGTTTCTCGTGCCTGTGTTTGTGTGTTTTTCCCCATTTGAGCAGCTCCTCTCTAGTGACTGTTGCCACCCTGCGCTCTGTTGTGTGGGGTTTGCACTGAACCCATCGCTGGAGGCTGCTCGCTTTCTGAAGTTGGCTTCTTATTCCAGTTCCCTGTTCCATCTTAAATGGTGCAGCGCCCGAGGCGCCAGAATGTAACTGCTTCACCATTTAAGGTGGAACTGGGAATTAGAATAAGAACTTCAGCCACGTCTTTCTTTAGGTTTACGCTCAATAACGGGTCCAGTATGGCGATCCGAGGGCCATCCAGCTAACAATTCGCTACAAAAACACAGCGGTTTTGTGCAAGACTGGAGTTGCCGTCCTATTCGCTTCCCTGCTTCTTTTTCTGAAAATTTCACGTCCACCTTAAATGGTGCAGCAGTTACGATCGAGCGCTGTACAGGCGCCACTGTAAGCGCAGCGCCATTTAAGGTGGAACGAACAATTTGAAACAGAAGCTAACTTCAGCGTCGCAGCGTGTGTGTTGTCCCTTACCAATACAACAATAACAACAAACAAACAAGAAAACTAATCGCTAAAATACGTCGCCGGCGCAGCGGCTGTGTGTAATTTCTATATTCAAGATAAACCCAGGTGCTTCACACACAGGGACCGCTGCTGCCACTGAATTGCAGTGTGTAGCTGTACAGTGGCTTTTGTTTGGGAGAGCCGAGTCTCCTCCGGGCTATTATTGGAGTTGTTGCTCGGCTTCGGACGGCTGGCTTTGGTCCGTGTCTGGCTCCAGTTGGGTTCTTGAACAGTGAAACGTCTAAGGACTCTCGTACGGACGTGAGAAGAAACATTCTTTGTCGTGTGTCTTCATGTGCCTGCGCTCTGGGGTTGAGTGTTGTTTACCAAGTTAGCTCTGCTGCTGGCTTCCCCCGTCGCCCTCGCCACTGCAGACCGATGATTATTTAATGGCGAGTGCATGTGAGGACATTAAAGCTCCACTACTCCCAGCTAAGGCTTGGACTCTATGGCACTGAGATTTGCCCTGAACGCTGTGTGGCTTTTTTTTCTTTACTGTGTCTAAGCTTTGGTCAGAGATAGCGCAATGTGACCACTTCTGCTACACAAAGCTGAACAAAATGTGAAATATGTTTTGCAAGCGCCCCGTGGTCAGCGGGTACCGGATTACGAGAGAGCCAGCAGAAGACGGACAACTGTCTAATGGACTCGACAGGCCGAGTCAGTCCTTCAAGGAGCGGTTCTCAGTTCCTTTACACAAGATCTCCGATCACTGACCGATCACTGACTTACACATAGGACTGATCGTTATAGCTGTAGTAGTTATGGTAATTTTATGACTATGATATTTACATTGTTTTTCTCTTTAAATGGTAATTCCATTGACTTGTCAGCGTTTCTTTGTAATAAAATGGTTAAGATATTTCTCTAAAAGACTTCTTCGATGTGACATAATTCAGTTGTAGAGAAGCTTTCCAACGAAGCTGTGGTGTTGGGGACCAGAGGTCCCAATGTCTCCAATGAGGCCATTTGTTTACTGTCCAAAAGCTCTAATGAACATACACATATCCAGAGGTTTCTATATGGAATTGTAATGATGATAAAATAGTAAAAAAGTGGGGACTATTTTGCCTCAGAACATCATTTTGAACATGTGTCCATTAATGGATTACAAGACTATAACTAAAAGTGGATTACTAGACCCAACTACCGTAAAACAATGTCTCAGGCAGCATGTTCATAACCATTTAATATATTGACTTTCATTTTGACAGATGTCTGGTCTCTGTCACCACCACAGTGAATGATTCTGACTTGGTAGGTCTCTTACAGCCAGACGCATCGCAACGCTCTGAATGACATTGTTTACTTCGCAGCTATTGAATTGTGAATTGAAGTCCTGGAGGAGTTCATCTGTAAAGCTGTAGGTCGTTCAGATTTGTGGAAGAATGAAAACATACACAAGTCTTTCTTTTCCCTGTGCCTCCGTAATCCTGTAGGCTGCACAGTAGGTGATAGACAGTGGATTTGTGTGTGAAGAAGGGTAGAGGGGGCTGGCAGTCTGTGTTCATTTGGGGGGTTTCCAGCAGACCAGACCTGAACTGCCTCCGTTTTGTCTTTAGAGAAGCCAACAACTGGCTGAAAGGCCACCTGCCCATCTGATTTCAGCGACCGGAGCTGACCTCCTCTAACTGGAAGAAGGGGAGGTGGGGTCTGTTTATGATTTTTTTTCTTTTTTTCTTTCTTTTTTTTTGTTCAGGAGAGAAAAAAAACAGCATAAATGCTGTTAAAGTGCCATAAGGAGACTTCATTAGCATGAACGATGGCATTGCTTTGTCAACCGCCAAAGGTTTGAGTGAAGGTTGCCCTGCTGCCCCTTTGCAGTTGAGCTTGTTGTCTTGCGTGGGGGGGGGGTCAGTAGTTTCTCCAACTGTTTTACTGGTCAAGAATGCCCATGGGAGGTGGGGTGACTCCAGCTTGCTTTTTTTCCATTTCATTTCTTTTCAAATTTACAACTGGCTGGCTTGCTTGCTTATGGGGCTTATCAGTATATCAGTTAATCTTTATGCTTCGGTGCAGTGCGTTTGCAAGTTAACTCGCAAGCAGTGGAAAAAAATGTTCTGTGCTTTGAAGCAAGGAACCTTAAATGTTTGTTTTCTTTGCATTTTACGAAGTAACTTGCTGAAGCTGCTCTTTGACCTTTTTCCTTTTGGCGTATTTGTGGGTTTGGGTGATGGGTAAAGCAGTACAGTTAATAGCTCTACCACGTGTCATGTAGTAGGATGCAAAAGTCAGAGACCAACTGTCATTTATTTTATTTCTAGTCTAGTCTACTTTATTTTAAGTTAATTTAGCCTCAAAAGCTTAAACAACAACATAGAAAATTTGTTCAGTATTTATTGTACAGGCTTCATTTATTAATTTTCTTTAAAAATAGAAGTTTTCATGGATGCTAGTCTCGGAAGTTGGCTACATTTTAGAGGTTTTCATGATTCAAGTGCTCCCAGCCCATATATCAAATTGTACTGTGGGGAAAGAAAATAATTGTAAAGGCGTTGGAGTTTAACAAATAAGCTTTGTGCATAAATTTTGTGTTATTGCTTTGTAATTTTAAACAGGCTTTCATTCAGTTATTCATTTAATTATTAATTATAGCTTTTTATTTATTTTTAGCACAAACCTTTTTCTAAAAGATTGAGCGTAACAGACAGCTTTCTAATTGAGACTTTAAAACACATTCTGTTATGCTAATGATGTCATTTGCGCCAGGTAGCCTTTATTAAAGAATTTCCACACATCTCAGAACAACACCACTGCATGTTTTCGTTTTCGGCTGAAAGAATAAACCAAAGATGAGCTTTAATCCTTCCATCGTATTGAGTGTTTTACTGCAAAAGATGAGCCTGAGCTGGAAAACCATCTGTGTCTGGGCAATCATCTCTGAATCACCTGAAATGATGAGCGCATTAATCACCTGTTCCAACACGATATGCCCGCAGGGAATGAGATTCGAGTTTTAGTATCAGAGCTGTTTTCTTTCTCTTTTTTTGTTTTCTTCTATTGGAGTGTGAGCTGTTCCCTGAAAGGAAGCACATCACACTCAGCCCCCTTCAGTCTTGCAGAAAGGCGGTATTGAAGCCGCCAGCAAGGGACACTGAGGTGTGTGTGTGTGTGTTTATGGCAGAGGTCTGCCCCTGCAAAAGAAGCTTTAAGAGAGAAACATTCCCATGAGGCCTATACCCTTCCCTAATGCCTATTATCAAGGTGAAGGTCTGAGAGAGAGAGAGAGAGAAAGAGAGAGAGAGAGAGAGAGAGAGAGAGAGAGAGAGAGAGAGAGAGAGAGAAAGAGAGGGAGAGAGAGAGAGAGGAGAACAGATGTGGAATCAGTGAGCAGACCAAAGACAGAAGGAGATGGTGTAGAGTTTAAAGGCTGGTGTGTGCCGATCTGACCCCTGCTCTGCCCTGCCCTTCCCCCCACCACCACTTTGAGCAGTTACCTGAGCAGAGGTTGGCTATTAAAGGCTACTGGTTTGGCACACCATTGACAAATTAGTTTCTCACCTCAACACTTCTGTTGGAGCAGTGACAAAGGGGTTGCGAGCCCGAGTGATGTAGTAAGAACGAAAAAAAGGAAGCTGCCCACTTACTGTAACAAAGCTGAGAATTGCATCAGCTGTGGCTTGTTTCACCTAAAAGAGATCATCACTGTGAGATCAAAACCTTGCACCTCCTGTTTTTTCCTTTAACTGGCTTGTATTTTCTTTATGTTTCAAAACAGCTGCTGTCCTTTACATCGTGTAACATCACATGATGAATGGACCAACAGAAGGGGATTGAAATAAAAAGAATAAAATATATCGTTGCTGTCCAATAAAAAAAAAAAAAACAGGTATCTTCAAAATAGCAACTTTACAGGAGAGGCCAAAAACTTCACGTTCAATGGAAGTCAATGGAACCAGAATTGTTTCCAAGCTATTTTGAAGCATTTCTAGTGGTCCATTCATCATGAAATTACATCACAATGTAAGCGGCAGCTGCCACAGTTAATACATGTAGAAAAATAGAAATCAACAAAAATGATGATATGTTTTTCATTGGACAGCGGTGATATTTACATTAAAAGTGAAGAAGGCACAGCAGTATATCAGCAGGCGTCAGTGTTGGGCCAATATCATTGGAAAATATGGGACTGGGGGAGAAAAAGCGTGAATCCGATCAAGTTCCGCAAGAAGTCCAGTCTAAAGTAACCCGCACATGCATCGTGTGATGTGTTGATGTTAGCTGTGTATTTCTTTATGGAGGGTAGTAGAGTGTTGGAGTAGATTAGAGAATGCTGCATTGCTATTGTTATGCCTTAATATTGCAGCTCATTAAAAATGCACAGTGTTTTTCTCTTCTCTTGAATTGTGCCAATGGAGACGCAAGGTTTTGGCCCCATGTGTTAGTATGGAAAAGCGAATGAAGACCCCTTACACACTGTGCTTATGCCTGTTAGGTCTTTTTCAGAGACACTTGCCAGACACCCAAGAAACTTCACAGGATGAAATGGCAAATTTCTTCATGATTTAGCTTGGCTCAGCCTTAGCTTGGCACTCGACATAAAGTTTGGTCCATTGCCACACACGTTGTATTTGTCGGCTAAAGTGTGTGTGTATGTGTGTGTGTACTACGAGCAGGAACAGTAGTCGGCTTACTGGTGGTACAGGAGGATGTCTGTCAGTCAGGCTTCAGCTGTGAACACGTTTTGGACTACTGATGAAGTCAACTTCAATCTGATTGATTGGCTCCCTGACTTATTGATGTTTGCTTAACCTCTATCTGAAAGTGACCTGTTTCTTTGGCAAATGTGGGGTTCGAGTTTCCTCGCCGAGAAAACAGGCAACACTATTTGCTGGTGGTATGTTTTGAATGGTCTTAGCTTTATCTTGGGGGATCAGATTGTCATTTTCACTTGGAGCCAAAAACGGAATGAATACGAGGAGAAAGGGCGGGAGCAGTTTTTATAAAACATTGGGGCGACTGGACAGAAATCCCAGTCCCACCATCGTGTTTGCCTTGGCTTGGTGTATGTAGGAGAAGAGAAAGCCGGGCAGAAGAGTGCTGTTTGCAGGGCCCTTTTATTTCAGCGTTTCCTCACTCTCACACTAGTCTGTTAGTTATGACTACAGCACGGTCAATGGAACGTTCTTCAGTGTCAGCAGTTCTAATGTTTTACCTTCAGGATGTTTCATTCAGAGAACATAGTGATTGCTCTTTTTTGGTTCCTGGACAGTTCTGCCAAGCCTTAGCCCTTAGAACTGTTTTTTTATTTCTTATTAATTCATTCACTATTTTTATTTCTTTTTTTTTGGGATGTTAGAAGTGTTAGACCTATACATATATTTCTTTACTAATAGTTTAATAGGTGGTCGAGGAGTAGTATTTATTAATATGCCAATGACATACACTTGAGTGTGCACCGTAGCCGTATTGGACGCGCCCTCCTCTGTGACAAAGAAAAAAAGCAACACATCAAAAAACATGCTCGTTCTGTAATTCTCCAGGACAGGAAAACGGCCCCTCGTTGATGAATTGTTTGTTTTGGCTGGAGACGAGGGCTTTGGTGTTGAGGAGTGACTGTGACTGACAGCGTGTGCTCTCGAGGGGGCGGAGGATTTGACTGGGTTTTTTTTTTTTTTTTGCATAGCTGTTTGTATAGATTCACATAGTAACTGAAAACAGTGACACACTTTCTAACCCTGACGGTTTGGGCTGTTTTTATACACAAGGCAAAGACAACAGCCATAGTGGAACGTCTCGTAAGGCCCTTATTACAACAAGCAAACAAAACACCTGCCAAATTCAGCTGCTGGTTTACATTTTGTAGGTTACCCAGGAGCACCTTTGGCAATAAAGTCCTTTCTTTTTCGTTTGACTTCATTACTTGCTTTTCTCCCTTGCTTTAGATTAGATCAAGCTTCTTTTCCTGTTACAAATGTACTGTTGCTGGCAATTATGGCTTTGCGTCTAAGGAACGTGGGCCGAGAGTGAAAGCGGTCTATTCTTCAAAGTAAGGAATCATGCTGCAAGTCGCACAGCGCTGTTCCGCAGGTTTTTGAGGAAGTAAGCTATTTACATGTTGGCTGCTTTACCCCCTTTTGATGGGACATGTGTCTGAAACTTGGACGGCTTGACTGTTCCATTGTTAAAGGCAAACATAACCAGACATGCAACCAGAGAAATTTACGTGCACACTGATATGAGAAATTAAAGTTCTCTAAAAAGCCCATTCATGTTTCATCTTCTGCTATCGTAAGGGAAACGTGGTCTCCGTTAGTTCCACATAAATGTCTTGATTTGCCTCAGAAGTGAGTGAACTGAATGTGTTTTGACTAGCATCTTTATGCAGTAGTATTATTAAAAGATGTTTTACTGACAGTCTGGGAATTCCAGCTCTGATTGGCACCACTGGCTTAGAGATTACCCTCAGTGCAGCAAAGCTGCCAGAATAAATGAATTTATAACAATAGCATAACTAAATATATTTTAAAGTGTCAACTACAATGAATTGTTTAGCAAGTAAAGTTGGCAAATTTGGGGCATACATGTTTAAGAATTTTTGAGGAATGCTGCTATTTAATAAATATATTGGTGCATTTGATAGAGCTGTTGGATATCGCAATGGCGGCATGAAAAGTAATAAATTATGATGGTGTCTCATACTGGATGTGAAACAGATTGAGCTTGTTTGTGCATTGTAAGGCTGCTAGAAAAACAATCAGCTTTTTATTGGCCATTTTTCCATCAATAAAAAAAGCTCTTTATGGTGTGACAGAAACACAATGCAGGTACTGAGAATCGAATCACATTTAAAGCATTGTCACAGTCTAGCAGTTAAGGATAAAGTAGTTTTTGGGCTGTGCGTGTTGTTGGGTTTGGCTTAGCTTGGAAGAAGGAAGTTTTTCAAAGTCTTTACTTGGAAGTGGGAAGTTTTTAAAAGTCTGTTTTTTATCTGTGTGCTTTAGAAAGGTCTCTATGAAAGGTCATATTGTTGGAAACTAGCTGGCCATGTAACATTACTGATATCACGGATGATGTTTTGATATTCACGTTGTGTATACATACTGTATTAAACAACAAACTTTATTTTAAGAATGACTGTCTGCATGTTCAGGGGTTGAAATCAAAAGTTTACAATATAATTTCAAAGTGGAAAGTCAAGTGAAGTAGGAGTCGAGGGCGCATTCCTGACTTGCTGAGTAAATATTCATATTTGTTTTCTTTGGAAATTCCGTGTCCAATAACACCACTCACTGCATGTTATTACATCACTCTTTCTAAATACAATTTCATTGATCGTGTTGAAAGTTCTGCTCCTGCTCAGATCATTTAAGGACAAGTAGCCCATGACAGGCAGAGTAAATGCAACAGTGGCTGAAGCTTGCTACCTGCATTTGACAAGAAACCATGTTTGGTAGTAAGCAAAAGATGTGGCATAAATAGAAAAAAAAAACAAAAAACAAGAGTTAACATTGGTGTTGCTCGGAAATGTGATGCTTAACTGTTTTGTTTTATTAGTTTTTTATATTTGAAAACCAGTAACAATAACAATAAATATTATAATTATTGTAATAACAGTCTTAGTTTCTCTCATTTCTTAGGCTGATATCAATCATAACGCCTGATCCCACAAATGTGGGCTCAGCCTCTGTAGTCATATTTGTACAGTTCATTATGTGGGTGTGTTTGGTACCACATCTTACCAAAATAATTATGAATTATTCGCTGTGAGGTTAGACAGACGCCACAGACCCAGGTTCACCCAAGGTTTCTCGCTGGGCCAAATCTGAGGTTGATCCCAGAATGTCTGTGGATGACAATGAGAAACTTTAGGCCAATTGTGGGTGAGCACACACGTCAGTGTTGTCTGTCAGACAACGAGCACAGACAAACAGTCTGTTGAGTATCTAGCTGGATGTTGTGTACAGTAGGAAGAAGCATTCCCATTGGCTGTAGACTTTGACTAGATAGCTCGTTAGTTTTTGCCCCCTTGTTAGCTGTCAGCTTTCATTATAAGATCTCGCTTGGCCCCGCGAGATGAGATCTGCCACAGATCCAGGTGAGCCTCGGACGTCACAGAGGAAGACGCTTTGTCTAAGGAGTGTCAGACTGAAAGACAGACGGGTTTTTCCCCTCCCAGTTTGTCTAGCATCAGCAAAGGGATGGAACGCAGAGGATAGAAAGCCAGTGAGCATAAAGGTGAAGAGGGAGCGCAAATGAAAGCATTGCTTTTTGTCTCGTTGCAACAACACATAGAAACCAGATGGCAGCACAGATATGACACAGACAGTGTATCAGTGTCACCTTCTGTCCCTCTCACCTCCCTTCCACTTTTCTTCCCCTGCTAAGGAGAACAAGTGGGTTAAAGGTCAGGAGAGATTTTTTAGATGAGTCTGACTGCTATCTCAAAAGAACACGCATACGGTGTCACTGAAAAACTATTTCCTTTCTTTTGTAGGTCTTTTGATTGCCCTCTATTTCATCTTTAGCTGAGGGTGTGAAACCTGAACCAGGGCTTATAGACTGTGTGTTTGGAGTGCAGATTATTCTGAAGTAGCCTGTGTGCCTCTATAACACAGTGTTCTTTATGAACGGTCATGGCTAGGCTGTTGCACAACAGAAGGATGGGAGATGACCAGTGACCTATTTAGAACTTGGAAGTCCTGTGGACCTAACATGATGGGGTTGACAGTGTCCACGCAATGCCTGACCCCACACACTTTGCTGTTTCGCTCTAGCCTTTTCCTCTAGTGTGTGTGAGTCATCGTTTCACTTCAGCTGGAGAAAGAGAGGGAATGGGTCACTGCGGGTGCAAGGCCCTGGAGTAATCTTCTGAGAGGCCAGTTTATGCATTGAAGATCTCGGCCCACTACCTTTAAACATTCCATCTGATACTCCTTTAAAACATTCATTAGGATTTATGAAAACATCCGTTTTTACAAGGGGTCGACACCAGGATTAGACTAATAAGGGGCTCGTTACAGAACCGGATTCCCCCTGGTATTTGGGGGCTGCCATGTTGTCCAGCTGTGAACTCACTCTCCGTAGCAGTGCTGATGCTAGTTTCAGTGGCAGCAACGTGTTGGCTTTAATTAATACAAATGCATTTTTTTTGTTGTAAGAACTAAATAACAACGTATGTGAAGCATATATCTCTTGGAAATTGCATATTGTAGTTTTTCAGGCACAGTTATATGGTTTCGTCCCAGGCATAGTTACTAAGCATAACCAGCTAATGCAGGCCAGTGCTCCATCTTTAGTTAGTTAAGAATACCAAAAACAGGTGCTTACTAATTGTGGGTGAAGGAACTGATTGATGAAGAGACCTACTCTGAATTTGTATTTAAACAAATGTTATTCCCTAATAGACAGCTTAACATCAGTTTCAGAGTTTATTTTTAGGGACCACCAAGAATTTTGATTTTGAGACGTTCCCGGGGGTTCAAGAGATTTTATGGAGTCCTGGGCCCCTAAGCCTAGTAACCTGCTTGTCTAGTTACATGTTTTTTTGCAAATTGTGTAACATGTAACATGACAGAGAGGGACAGGCACTTGCCATACTTCTATCTGTCTTAAACAGAAATGTTGAATAACAGAAGATGGAAATTTCAATCCAGCATCTGTATCATTTTATGAGCCGCTCCTTGTTTTCACAATGTGCAGCGCACATCACTACTTGTTACTTACAACTAGCCAATAACCAACAACTAGTTTCGTAAACAACTAAAAATTATTTTTTGTTTTCTTGTTTTAGGATGTATCCACCATATGTCATAGGGGTGTAAAAATATTGAAATATTGAATATTACGATGTTATGTTTTGTGATACTGTATCGATTCTCAGTAACACAGTACCGATACACAGATTCCCGGCAGACGGTGACTCATTGTGTGTTGTATTAAACCTCTGACCATGAGATGGCAGTGTTGTAATTAATTTTCAGCTCCACTCCAACATAAACAAGCAGCACAAGCATGCAATGCTACTGTAAGCATTGACCAACATCCTGGTATGTTTTAATAGTAGTATTTGAAGAATCGCAATCTATATCTCTATGCATAGTATGTAGTTTGCCATATATAATAACAGGTCGTCTTTTTCTTTGATATACAAGTGTCGTGATAAAACCCAGTGTTCATTTCAAACACGTCTCAGATTTACAGTAAAAGTTTGAGTAATCAATGTTTCAGCTCGACCACAGTTACTCAAAATACTCATTACTTTTTCTTTCTTTCGTTTAAGAGTACGGGCAAGTTATCCTTCTTCAGTAAGAAGTCCTTTGTTCCAGTTACAGTCTGGTGCCTACATATATTGCGGCAGCACTGATGATTGAAAGATTATCAGTGTTTTAGAATAAGTCTTTAGATAGTTCCACACTTTACATGAACTAAACAGATGCAGTCATTGATCAGATTAGGAGTAGATACTTAAGTGGCCAGACATACTCACCCGACGAGATAGAACTGATGGCAAGAAAGCCAGACTGATGAACACCACAGCTCACATGTCCTGTGAAAACCCGTCCGCTGTTAATGCGCATGTGTAAACAAAGAACAACACTCTACAGAGTTTATTGGTAAAATGTTTCAAACATCCAAATGTGTGAACGTGAAGGCAAGTCACACTATTAAATTCGTGCTAAGTGGATACAATAAAAGTTTAAAAGTGAAAACAAATAAACCAGTGAAGTGTTCAGAATGATATTACCAAAACGTGTAGAAGGAAGCAGGATGGTTGGCAATGGAGATGAAAGCACCGAAGAGTCAGGGGCTTTCAGTTCACCATCACTTGCAGAGGGGATTTTCATCATCTCTGTGTTTTCCCAGAATTTCCAAGATATAGTACAGTATCACTTATCAGAAACATATGAACTAATATTTAGCTGAGAATGATGTTAGTCTGTCACACTTCACTGTATTGGGTGGACGGCATTATGTAGTATTCCTCAGAGTATTTTAGCATGCCAGTTTTTTGGGTTTGCTGTGAGTATTCTCAGTTCAGGCAGCCAGAGATTTGTCTTTATTTACGTATCCCACTAATGCCTGCAATTCTGTGATGGCACAATGTTCTTCTAACGTTACTTACTTGACTCGAGACTAAGACAAATACATCTAGAGTGCTACATCCATCAGCAGTATTATCTTTCTCTCCACACTGAGAGATTACATATAATTTTAATTACCTTGTTCATCTAATTTTCACACAGGAAGTCTTGTTAGACGTCTAATGTCTCCACGGATGTTGCATCTGTCTGAGCTTGCCTCTGAAGTAGCAGCACTTTGAGTGTGTGGGACAGTGAAAATAGTTGTGAAAGAAATTTGGTGACGTTTTATAGAGCTGTTACTGAATCACACGTAGGATATTCTTTTACTAAAATAATTAGAGTTAAACTTGGACTGGAAACTGGAAAACTGGAAAAGCCTATAGTTTTTTGTTTTTTTTTTCTTTTAAATGCCTTTCCCGCCCAGCACACTCATATGCTGTGAAATTCGATCCATCATATTAAAATTAAATGAATCAGTCTGGTTAGGTCTGGTTTGTCTCATTGTCAGCACTGTAACCGAAGGTGATGTATCAGTAACATCAGTATTCTAGACCACCCCCCCCAACTCACATACACCATGTTCTAATGTTGTATCTCATTGTGTCTGGGCCAAAAACTGGCTCACTTCCTGAAAGAGGAAGTCTGCGCACGAAGGCCAGCTGAAGCGAATCCAGTATATGCTTAAGGTGTGTGTACATAACACCCCAAAACCAAGAAGATAACAGTCTTTTTCTTTTTTTCTGGCCCGGGCACGAGGCAAACAAGTAAATAGACTGTCTTTGGTCACGCTGCCAAATATCTGAAAGGATGTTTTTTTTTTTTCCCCGTTTTTCTTTTTTTGTGTGTCTGGACGAGCTGAAAGCGTACACAGTGAGATGAGTGTGTGCATATGCATGCATGATTGTTTTAGGCGAGCAGCCAACAGCAAAACGGCTCTCCAGAAAGGCCCATATGGAGCTTCTATGCGCCCTGCTTGACGTTGGAAGTGGTCAGAAAGAGGGAGAGGGAACGAGAAAGTTTTCTTTGACTTCTCCCTGTCATTAAAACGTCCCCTTGACAAACAAGGCGCTGGTGTTGTGGGCCCAACCATATGCGCCTAGCCTGGGCGGCCCAAGTCGACCCAGCCTAACGGGCTGAACCGAACCACCCGAGCCTATCCCTTTTTCCAGCGTGCTCCGCCCGTCTGCCATTGCTGCAGTGGTAGGGGGCACTTAAGGGCAGAAAATAAAGCCACGTCTTAGTAAGCCCTTTGCTTCCCAAAATAGAGCACTGTAGCGTGAAAGTAAACAGTTACTTTGTTTGGTTAAATGTTTTTTCCCCTCTTATGACATTGCTTGAAATGTAGGGAACCTTTTTAAAATGGTCCTGTATAGCTGGTTGTCATACGAGGCCAAGATCCTGTGTACTCTGTAAATACAAAAGAAATGTATAGGTCATCATTTCACTTGCATTCGTTCATTGTGTAGTTATTTAAGGCCATGAGAGAAGGTGATAGACAGGCAATGAGACGTGTCTAACAATCCAGACGACCCAAAACCACACAGTCTACTTTGCACAGTGTAAGCCATGCCTGCTGCTAAAAGCGCATGTAACAAGCTCAGGCATATGGATGACTTTGGTTTAATGATCCTACCAAATTAGGTGTTCTCCTTCTTATGCACGTTGTTCTTCTGACTTTTGTTTCTCCTCGCAGTGTACTCTAGGTTTCACTGGAGCCTGGTTTAAACTTCAAATGAGTTGCGTACCCTCAGCAGTATGATGGTTGGCTCACTGACTGACACATGGTGTCCCAGTGGAGCCAAACCACACTTTCTCTGCAAGATTTTACTACATGGGTTACATGGAAGTGGTTCATTTTATTTCAAACAGTGTTGGGGGGCTGCAGAGCCATAACTGCTGGCCCACTTTTGGCCCAATGTGCCAACAACCGAAGCAGTTTACAAGAAGCAAATTGGTCTTTCCTTATGGCCAGTTCTTTCCTGAAAATATGCTTCAAGGAACTCCAAAAGTCTTCTAAGCCTTCTAATGATTACTCAGTTAAACTTGATTACTTAGTTAAAAAATATCTCTTAGCATTTAGGCTGGTTGTTTTGCAATTTGACCATCCATATTTTAAATCCTTCTACTGGTCTCTCTCAGAGGAAGAAACAGAGCCCTAAGGACAAAGCGTCTTTCCTAACGTTTATCTTTATCCAGTGAAGCGTTTACTAAAGTCTATTGTTGGCATTTTCCTTAAAGTTAATACGTTTTCAGTATAAATAGTTTTACTCAGTAGCTAATATAATTGATAGTGATTGGCCTGCTTTTTATAGAGAGTGTATTATAGACCGCCAGTCTCTTACAGTTCGCTCAATGATCGCTAATGCAGTTATGTGAATTGATAGATATTGGAAAAGCATCAGTCTGGTCCCACACACTTTTATTCACGATCAAGTTCTCGACGCCATATGAAATGCTTCTGCTGTGCTTGTGCTGTTGAGTGACATCAGGAAGATGGTATTTCTCAATAAGCCACCGCTGTAAATGTAGCCGTATCAGAAATGTATCTTTTTGCCTGCAGGCACCTGGCAGACAGGATGTGCTTCTAACTTAATACAGCCCACCACGCTGCTGTCGTTCACACTTTTTCGACTGCCTTCACACTTGCCTATACACACAAGCTACTTTTCTTTGCCCCCAGTGACCTTTTCTCTTTACCCCCAAACTTCGTATCCGTTCCCTGAATCATCCAGTAGCAGTAATCACAGTTGTTTAGGCAGTGTGGAGAACCCCCTCAAGGCTCTGAAACGCTATCCCTGCTTCTAATCCACTCCTGTCTGTTTTTGATACTGTCACGGAGTTGAGCCTCTGGGTGATCTGCACTGACTGTTTTGCAATAGCAGTGTTGAAAGATGCATAGACATGTAAGAGAGACTGCAGATGTCTTTTCCTTCACCCACAGTTTTCGCCTATGACTCATTGAAGAGCACAAGGTAGTTTGTCATCAACATGGAAAGAGAGACAGTGGACGCAGTGATGAGTCCGCATTATGAAAATCTGACATTCTAAGCCCTGTCTATTTGCTATAAATGCTTTGGTGACACTTCATTATTTGGACAGAAGAATGGAGAGAGCTTTGGTAGAGCTTCATTTGAGAAGTTTCCTAGAATACATTATAGACTTTTCTTGAGTGATGTCTTCTTCCTTTTTGAAATAGCTAAATAAAAATTCACTCTGTTAGAAATAGGACTGTGTATTGGCAAGAACCTGGGGATACAATACGTATCATGATACAGCAGCCACAATTCAATATATGGCGATATATTGTGATACTGCAAGTGGTATTTTGCAATTTTTCAAGTCCTACTATTAAAACTCACTGCTATATGAACAGGTTTGTCAGTGCTTGCAATAGCATTGCGCCCTTGTGCTGCTTGTTAATGTTGGAGTGGAGCTGAAAATGGATTACAACACTGCCATCTAGTGGTCAACACATAATGATTTTCTGTCTGCCAGGAATCTGTGGATACTCAGGATACTCTGTTGTTGAGAATGGATACAACACCATGAAACATAACATCCTGATATTCAATATTTCGATATTTTCTTACAGCCCTAGTTAGAAATTTGAGCGGATAATTTTCATAACAGGGTTTCTACAGCAGGGACTGATGAAATGGACAAACAAAGAAGAATGCCAGGCTAGGTCAGATTACTTGATAACTCTGACTGCATCCTACGCTGGATCCTTCTGTTTGAGTGTTGCTCAAAACTGTGTGTCTGCTTGTGGCGTCAGAGTGCCACTTTGACAAGAGAGTCTTGTTTTTAAGCTTGTTGGAGCGTTTTATGATATGGGTGTGTGTGCCTGTCTTAATGTGCAATTTACACATTCCTCTGCTTGCAGATTTCAGTTGGTCAAGGATTTTCCGTTCCCCTTTTGTTAGCAGTGTCACATTTAAAGAGACAATTCGAAGAGGTTTAGTGTCGTTTACGTTATTAATTGGTTCCATGATGGAACTCCTTGGGGGGGGGGCGGGGGGGGGGGGGGCTGGGATGTCTCTGGGTACAACTGGGTACAACTCATGTACCCAGAGACATTGCAAAGAAGGGTATCCTGGGGTAGCCTGGCTTCGAGAAGGAAAAGAAAAGCAGTATCTCGCTAATGCACGCGTGTTTGCAGGCACAAATTGGACAGATTTTTACTTGTGTGAAATAAGAGACTCACAAGCATTGTAAGCATGGCCCTACATAAGAATGAGGCTTTGTTCGACAAACACTTTGGGGATTTGCTGACAAATTGCTGATAGTTCTGATCCAGTAATTTGGAGTTAGACCTGAAGTTTAGGAATTTACTGAAGGGTTAGCTCCTAAACTGCCTACAGAATGTCACGGGAATGTCTGTTAAAAAATTAGTGTTCATATTTTTTAGGCTAGATCTGTTATTACCAGTATTAACTCCCATCTGGGTGAGTATAGAAACATTAGCTTGATGCTAACATAACACTGAAATCATATTGAAGTACTAATGAAAGTTAGCAGTAGTTTTTGGTTGACATTTCTACACTTAACGGGGACTTAATACACTTTTCTGTTTTTTTTTGTTTTTTTTTTCTTTTTTTACTTTATGTTATATTTGTAAAGCCCAAAGTACATGCCAGAAGGAGAAACCCTCCCACTTTTCTCAGCTGCCTGAAAAGCCTCATTGGAATTCCAGCTCTTTTCAGTGTTACGTGGTGATGTCATCTCATAACACAAGCTAGGCTTGGTAAACCCCCAAATAGGGCACAACAAGTGGAGCAAATGTCTTTTTAGGCCAAGACGACTAGTGTTTCCCCTTTCTTCTGACTTGAGGCTTAAACAAAGCCAGTCAGCATGCCACATGGGTTGTTTCAGATGGTGGTTCACAAGCTTTGGGTTAAGCCACTTAAAATTTGTAGCATGGTTGATAACATAGGCTACTATAAAAGTTGCAAAAGTCAATAAAAAAATAAATTGTGATTTTTGTATAAAAGCAATTCATCGTTCAGCCCTAGACTTGCATAACTGGCTACTCTCAAAAGTCCTGCTTTCATCTACCTGGATTGGCTTTACCAGCTTGTTCTGCCTGACTTTAAGGTTTAGGCTGTGGCTCCAGTTGATACAGCAGAACTAAAGCAATTATTGATACTGGACTGCCGATGAACCAATCAGAACTGAGTGGGCTCATTGTGAGGCAGGGCTTCAAGACACAGGAGCTCTAGCTCTACCCTGTGTTTCCCACAGGGGGTGAATACAGGTTTACAGTATGAGACAAATAATCAGTTTTGGAGAATATTAAAGCAAGTATACACAACGTACTCAACATTTCTGATGAAAAACACCATGAAGCATAGTGTATACCATGTGTAATCAAACAAATCACTTGCCTTTGTTAACGGCAAATACAGAACAAAAGAAATAGAAATAGATGGCTGTAGAAATAAAAGATGCTGTGAGGTGCATTGAGAATCATGTAATAATTGCATCTTGGCAACCTGTTTCACAGTTTAATCGAATCATGGTGATGTCTGGAGTTTCCCCATCCCATGTAAGATAACCGTAAAACTGGTTAAGATTCTGACCGGTTTCCTAAAGTTCGGAGTAGGATGGCATCAACGTAGAAAATAAGTTTGAATGGCCGCTAACAAGAATGAGTGTCCCTAGCTAGTGTTACTGTGACAGTCAGCGTGTGTCTTCTAAAGGTTTCACCACTACGTTGGCTGGTTATGCTGCTTTTGCACAGGAACAGTGCGTTTCCTAGATCGGATGTTTGACAGCACTTGACACCGTTGCCGATATATAGTTTGCAGCAGTGGGTGGGGATGACGTAAGTCCGAGTCGAGACTCAAATTGGCTGAGCTGAGGCTTGCTCGCAGCAATGCAGAAAACGACCTGACCTGGTGAGTCAGAACTCAGGTCTCAACTTGGTCCCAAGATAAAGAAATCAAGAGTATGTTAAATTTGTTAAACTAATTATTAAAATATTAAAAATTAGCCCAATTTATTCAAATGCTGTCTGATTATTAGCTGTTGGCCTGCACGCTCCTTTGATCGTGCTTGTGAGAGTGAGTCGCAGCCTCAAGATGCTTGTACAAATAAGCCGCTCTGAGAGGTCCACGTATTCAGAAATCGCTGCCTGGTTTCATAATTCCTTGTTTTGTGTTATGCCTACCTTTGCATCCTTCTCCGGAGCTTTGAATGAGCTGTTGTCACTTGCTTGGTTTTGATTTATGAATAGACTTGACATGCTTTATTAAGTACAATAACAGATATAATTGCATTCAGGCAACTTGTTTAGCCTCATTTACAATGTGGAGTTACTGACATACTACAAATCTGAAACGCCTCATTAGAATTGAGTGCTTGCAGGGCATCGTTTTGTCATGATGTGGAAATGCAGGTCCTACCCAACATTTTCCATGTCATATTCAGCCGCATACTGTCAAAATCAAGCGATTCCACTGAGGACTGACGTGAACTCAGTATTGATATAGGAAATGCTCATCCTGCCAGAGTTTTGGCTTGTGAAATCATTACATCACTTTTACTTCCTTTTGGAAAAGAGAGAGTGTTTCCCCTATTATCACTTAATATAGACACTCTGCTAGTCAACACCCATAACGACTCCCAGCCTTGTGCCAGTTTAATGACCTTAGGTTAGATATCCTCTTCTTTACAGCAGGAATGAATATGTAGCTGCATGAGCTCATCACAGGTTGTGAAGTGGACAGAGATAATAGTTTACAAATGGCTGGACATTACTGTCTTTTGGTTTATTCAGTTATTAAGAGTTGGTTTGAGAAATTTATATAACACATATAACCAAGAACATAATTTGTCAATGTGAATACAATCCAAAAGATAGATCTTTTTTTTTATTATACATGTACATTGACCTAAATATGCAGGGAGTGACCTTTTATGTAACTATAGTTTATTGTAGTATGTATATGTTTTTTAAAGTTTACAAAATGTTTACAATATGCAATAATATGCAGCCCAGATTCTAAATCTGAGCTACATGGCCTGTAGTGTGTGTGTGTGTGTGTATGTATATATACACTACCGCTTAAAAGTTTGGGATACCAGTGAAATGTTCTTGCTTTCAATGGACAATGGACTGATGGGTCTGTAAAGAAAGTTGTTTCTTTCTGGCCGTTTTGAGTCTGTCAGCAAGCCATCAACTGCTGATGCTTCAGATACTAAACTAATCTAGAATGTTATTCTCCCTTTTATGCTCATTATTAGTAGAATGTTTTTCAGCTGTGCATCACAATTGAGCAAGAGTGTCCTAACAACCAATTAGCCCAATAACATCCTTAACTTGGATTGGCGGCCATACCAGAAGATTTAGACAGAGGACTGAGAATTGCTGATAATAGGACTATATGCAAAATAAGCCTCTAAACAAAAATAGGCTTAAATACAAACATTTATATTCTTTAAAAATCATCTGATACACGCGAATTAATTGTGAAATTGACAATATTGTTTGTGAATTGCATGAAAATGTGTTTTTCTTTCAAAAAGAGGGAAATTTGCAAGTGATCCTAAACTTTTGAGTGATAGTGTGTGTGTGTGTATATATATATATATATATATATATATGTATGTATGTATGTATGTATGTATGTATGTATGTATGTATGTATGTATGTATGTATGTATGTATGTATAAAGTCAATGCAACCCAGATTTCAAATCTATACAAAGCCTAGATTTTTTTCTTTTTACATCATTTGATCATCAACTGTTTACAAGCTGTTGTTGTTTATATTGTATGACAATTTCATGATGAATGGACCAATAGAAATGCTCCAAAATAGCTCGAAAAACTGGTTCCATTGACTTACATTGAAAGTACAGACAGTTTTTGTCCTCTCCGGTTGCCATGTTGGAGATACTTGTTTTTCATTGGACAGCAACGATATATTCACCTATTCAGCCCACCACTGAAGTTCTAAAGTGTTTATATATAGTGTTGCAGAAAAATGTCATATCTAATTTTTACACTAGGCGCTGCTCCAGTCAGAACATGGGTCATTTACACATGTCAGTCTTAGAGCTGCAACCTTTTTAATTAATAGGGACGAGAAAGACATGACCAAATAGTCGTGTAGAAATGATTTATCCTTGTTTTGGTGCAATGTTTAAATAGCCCTCTCCAAAATAGTACTGGAGAGGACTTGCAATGTAAGTCAGTGTAGAGAGGTTTTATTCCAGGTGATTTTGAAGCTTTTCTGTTGGTCCATTCATCATGAAACTTTCACAGGATTTAAAGAGCAGATGTGTTTAAATTCTATAGAAACATGAAAATGGACAAAAACGGACAGCAACATCATAAGTGGACCTTCTCCAAAAAACAGAAGAAAGATGTAGGATAGAGAACCTTAAATATTTATTGATTTGTCTCTGCTTGAGCGGACAACATCTCTGTTCCCTGGAGTAACTGGGACTTTTCCCTCTTGTTGCTTAGGGATGAAGTGGGAGGAAAAACAGAGGGAAGGAAGCAAAAATGGATAATGTGCAGAAAAACAGATTAAAACACAATTCCGACAGAACTTCCCTTTCCTCTATTGAGCTCCTCTCAGAAGTGTTCAAGGGAGGGAAATGTCACCGGCTGCCATTTGTCTGTAGCCTTAAATGCTTTGTTTTTTTTCCGTTCCTGTGTTACGTTCACGACTGCGGAAGTGTCCCTGTAGAGAAAAAGGGAAAGGGAGAGCGAGAGAGTGAATGAATTCTCCTGCCGGTGTTCTCCTCTCTGAATAGTGACGTCCTTGGGGAAGGTAGTCACCCAGCATCGTGATCCGGCTGCTTTTTTCCTTGCGAGAAGCTCTTAACTGAAAGTCTTTCCCTGGAGGACAGTTGTGGTGAACAAGTGGAGACGGAGAAGGACAGGCTCGACATATGACCTCACTGAACAAACAGGAAATGACTCCATCTGCCATCTTTTGGACTTTTTTCACTTTATGATCAGCACCTTTCGCGTATGTGCGGGGGTGAGGAGGTTAGAGAGACAGAAGACGAGGAGAGGCGAGGGAGAAGGACGGTCTGTCTCTGTGATCTCAAGTGAATTAGGACTTACATGCTGTTATTTGAATGGTAAAAAAAGTTTCTCCAGAAGCCACAAGACTGAAAATAGGCTCTGTTTTTGTGCCTGATATGTAGATTCTAGAAAATTTTTTTAGCAGCGCACAACAAAAACACAGCAAAGTGCAAATGGTGCTGTAATTATGTGACATGTTAACAAGAGCACGCTTCTCAGAGACTCTTAGTCTGGAAAGATGAGGTTCTAGGAATGTAGCGATGCTGGCCTCATGATACCACTTGCTCCCAATTCTTAGTTTCCTTTTATTATTTATCTACAACAAAACTACAAATGCTGTATTTTGCTTAATCTTATCTTTATCAAAGTAAACTGAAGTGAATACTGGCTTAAGAAGTGGTAAGACTATTAAATCACAATTATAAATGAAATAAACCAAACTTTTAATATGTCGGCTCCTCTTTGTCCACCGTGTTTGTTGTAGATTGAGAGGTGCTTCGTTGTGAGCGGTCAGTCACGAAACCAGGTGCTATCAGCCAATAGCGTTCGGCCCATGTCCCGCCCCCAAACTGTCAAACCCGCCCCCTCTGGAAACTCGAGCTCAGAGAGCAGCTGATGGTAATGTGTGTGAGGAAAATGTCAAAGAAACATTAAAGGATGCGCGTGCAGTTCTTCTTTCTGCGCTCGCCAGTTTTACGTTTGCGCTCACAAGTGAAAAATGTCCGGAATGTTAAAACGTGCAGGTTTATATTTTATATTTTTCACCTCGCGTCTTTGCGCGCCCTAGTTTTGACCCTGTTGTGACGCCATACTAACGTGATGTACAGGCGTCAAACAAGCGAGGCCCTCTGCTGTTCCAAAAGGATATTGATTCATTTTACCATCTCAATCGATTTCAGTCGTGCCATATTTGCATCGATTATTAACTGTTTTACGATGCAGCGTTACTTCCCTAATTACTGCTAATAAAGCCTTTATTAGATACTTAGTAGCTTTAACAGCCAATTACACATCAACACTAGTGATGATGAGAATTTCTCTGCTGTCAGGACAAAACGCAAAATCCAAAATCCAAACATGAGACAGAAAAACATGCCTTTGCTTTAATGTAAATCAATGTAATCATTTTTTCCAAGTAATTTTGGTCCATTATTTTTTGTTTGTTCATCATTAGATTTTCACACGGTGTAAAAGGCAGCAGGTATTTTCAAAAGATGGCAAAAACTGGAAAATGGCTAAAATGAAGGTGCAAGGTTTTGTTCCAGCAACAATCATTTGCATTGCTTTGTGTTATAATAGCCACAGTCACCATAACTAGTTATTGACAGTTATTCATAATTTCACTGCAAGCACACTGGAGTAATGGCTCACAGGGAATCATCATGAGAAGCTAGTGTTTTCATGGTTAACATTAGTTTAATGCTTAGTTGACTTGGTTGTTTTGTTTTTTTACTGATAATGCTGAAAGAAACAGATTCACAGATTAATAAAGAAGTTATCAATTTTCTTATAGCCAGTGTGACTGAAAGGAATAGCCGTGGCTCTTTTTTTAATTTATTTTTTTGGTTTATGAAATGTAAGTCTCACAAGCCTGATTTCACCAGAGAGGCTAGCTCACTGCATAATGTGGACAAAACCACATACTGTTTCAGGAAGACGCTGTTTGACTGACGTGCGAAATGACCGATCTCAGCAGTTGGGTGACTGAGTGTGTGCAAAAGTATGTATTACACAAACGTGCAGAGCAAGCATGCGCCTACCACAGTCTTGATAGTTGCGATGAGCTTTAAGTGCAAAACCTAGACTCTTGAGTTCCGTGTGAGGAGACTGTCTGAGGCTGAGACAAGTAAAACTCTGACCTGGTGTGGGAGGGCCTCACGGCTTTATCTACCCCACAAATGGAAACTGTCCTAGCACCAGTCACTGCAGATAACAGTGGTTTAAATAATGTAAAAGTAAACAAGCCGTGTTAATTGATCATTTTGCTCCGATTGATTTTGTTTTTTTATTTAATTGTCCAAGCACCATGTCATAAAGGGTCCTGAATCGTGTGTAGGCCCTATTTTGAAAATAAAATCCTTCTTTAAGTAATAAAAACACAAACACCACCCCCTGCGTTTGTGTTTATGGAATGACAGAAACTGTACAGGGCATTGTTTCTCCAAACCTAATTACACCTAATGCAGAAAAAAGGAGGACGTTTATAACTTGGAGTTTATATCTTTTGCTCAGGGGTCTAGTTTTCAGGGGTCCAGATTTTAAAATTTTTGTGACGAGTCTATGTTGGCAAGTTTCTGAAGGAACTGAACTTGGCTGTAAAGTTCCAGCGTAGTAAAACTCACACGTGTACAGTTCTGTTGAGGCTGAGTAGAGCCAGAGGTGCTAAATCAGTTCTGATATATTAAGCGTAGTCCTGTATCTGCTGCTCTGCATTTGTTTTTACGGATTTTGTGACGGCAGTGATCCGGGGGGTGGGGTTTGGGCGCTGAGCACTCTTGTAAGTTGCTAAATGCTGCTGTAAAGGTTCGCAGCTAAGTGTTGATGTCAATGGTCTTGCATTTTAGACTACTGCTAATCGATGATTAACCATATGTGAGTCTTGTGTGTAGTCGTTTTGAGCTTACCTCAAAATAAAATACGTGTCAGTGGCAATTTTTTTCTCGTTGAGTCAATCAATCCATCAATCCATCAATCCATCAATCAATCAATCAATCAATCAATCAACATTTATTAATATAGCACATTTTACAACCAGTGTTGTCTTAAAGCAGATTTACAGAAAAGCAGTTTATGGAAAAGAGGAAACAAAGAGAAGGATGGTAAGAAAAGAGTCCATGCATAGCATACGTGAGAAAGGGTATCGGGGTCCAAAGCCCCCCTAGAGCAAGCCAGAGGCGACAGTGGCAAGGACAATGTTCTGATTTGTTTACATTTCTGAATGATGCTGTTTTTGAGGCTGGAAGCGGAACTGAGTGTGAGGTGCTGGATCTGAGATATCTTCTCTCACCATGATAGATTGCAGACTAATTAGGAAGAATTGATGTTAATGACCTGCACCTTTAGTGTAATTCAGGCAGCCAATCAGCAGTCTAGATCTCGGAACGAGCATGTTAATTGCCTGACTACTTAGTTTGATATTGAACATTGACATGGACGTTTTCAACAGATACTGAATCCAGAAACACCAAAGATCTGTACTTATTTTATTTTTGGAATGACAGGCTTATGGGTTATGTGTCTGTCCGCTGTTTGGCTGTGCCCTCTTGTTTTACAGTTCTCAGAGATAATTCTGGCTTCTGTTTATAATTTAGGAGACGTGGCTGTACAATAACTCGTGTGTTGCAAGCATAAATAAAAAATGTGCTGATAATGATGTAGAGGGTTTTTGTGGGGTGGGGGTGCTTGTTGGCTGGTAGTGTCTCCCCAGACAGACCTCTGAATGAGGGCTTTACAGCAGCAGCATGTGCCTGAGCTGCCAGGAACAGGCTGGAATCCATTATCCACTCAAACATCAGCGTTTCACTGTGGGAACCTTATTGATCTCTAGCTCTATAATTATTCTACTTACACACCCTCTCACACACACATCCTCCCTTTCTCTCTCTGTCTCTCTCTCTCTTTCTCAATCCCTCTCACGCTCTTTCTTCTTCTCTCTGATTTCATCTATATAGCTTTTTCCCCCTCTGTCTTGGTTTATTCTCCTCTTTTTCTCCCTGTTTTTTTCCGATCTAATCGCCTCTTTGTCCCTCTTATCTTTCCTCTTTTCTAATCCACACGTGCCTGATCCTCTTCTGCTTCAAAGTCTTTGTCCCTCTTATGTGCAGCTCCTCTCCTTGACCCTAAAAATGAAATGAAACTTTATGGAAATGTTAATAAAAATGGATGAATGTAGCCATTATATCAAATTTGGCTCTGCACACACTAAAATGTAACACAATAAAAAAAAAACCTAAGAAATGAATTAGGGCATTAGGGGAATTCACGATCATTTTGGAATCGTATCAGCATCAGGGGTCTTCTGCTGTTGTGGCCCCTTCACCTCAAGCTTTGACGTGTTGTGAATTCATAACTTTACTGTCTACCACAGTTGTGGTTACCTGAGTCACCATAGCTTTCCATCAGCTCGCACCTGTCTGGCCATTGACCTCATCAACAAGACAGTTAGCAGAGTGCTGCTTTAGAGGAAGACTACCCTTATAAAGATGTTTGAGTTTACTAGTGGTCATTTCACAAAGTATCAAAAAACAGCTATAACAATGTTATGCAAGAAGTTATGTAATAACAGTTATATTACATTAATAAAACAGTGCAAACGTGTGCTGCTCTATATGATGAATATGAATGTGTTACAGCTGACAGATTTTATGCTGACTGATTAAGAGTAAGATCTGTAAACATCAATATCTGAGCTGTGTGTTGTATCTGTTTATAATGAAACATAGTTGTAATTAGAGCTGTTTGCCATTTGTGTTTGCAAACAGTGGAATTCAACCTCCGCATTTAACCCATCCGTGCAGTGAAACACCCACATATACACACACTAGTGAAGATACTCACTACAGGGCACTGAGCACACTTGCCCGGAGTGGTGGGCAGCCCTATCCACAGCACCTGGGGGGCAGTTGGGGGTTTGGTGCCTTGCTCAAAGGTGCTTCAGACATGTGCTGTTGGTCCAGGGGATCGAACTGCCAACCTTCTGGTCAAAAGACCCACATGACATTTCCCCCCATTCTGATGGTTGATTTGAACATAACCTGAGGGTGCTGGCCAATATCTACACGATTTTAATCACTCTACTGCTATTACGTGATTGGCTGTTTTATAATAGTGTATATCACAATCAACACATACTGGTGTTGGCCAATTGGACAATTATGGTTTTTACACACTTACTAATAAATCTATTTTACAGGGATGTGCTTTGAAACATTCCCAGGGCTACACATGCTCATTGTTGCATTTTTGTTGTTTGGCCTTTTTGATAAAAAAACAAAAAAACAAAAACATTTGGATGTAAGAAAAGTATGAAGCCTGTTGTATAATATTAGGCTGTATGAAAAATGTTATTGTCATTATTAATCCTTGCAATGACCGAGCCAAAGATTGGTGAAAACATAGCATTAAAAGTTACAATCCACCATTTGCACAGCAAAGTCATAATATAATCATGACTCATTATTCATGTTTATTGTAATAACTATTAGTTTTATCTGTAAGTCTAAGATTCACCTGTCTGAGTGTTCGCCTTGGACCCGAAAGGCTTCTGAACAGCTAAATCATAAACTGTAAGTTACTGTATTATGAGTACAAAAGACCCACATGCATGCCCACAGTATGTAAACTAACCGTACAGGTTATTTTTGTTATTAGAGATGGCTATGCAGCTCTTTACTCTTTAGCGGTGCTCATGGACCAGCTGTAGGCTGCTCCAATCTCGTGGAAGGGGCCAGCGTGACTTTGCTTCGGAGATCCTGCCCTAACTCCCTGTGGCCCAAAGGGGGCTGCAGCACCAAGACCCAGCCATCGATTTTATTTTCTCTGCTTTTATTTTAAACCCTCCACAGCCTCCTCCTGTCTCCAGACCTGCTGTCTAACAGGCTGCAGATTGCTGTGTATTCAGTGAGAGCTACAGGAGAGTGCACTCCTGTATGAGCTGCATCAGGGTTTTAACCTGTAGCAGTAAACCAAGCTCGATTAGCTTCACTGATTTGTGTATATGTAACGATATAATCCTGCTTAAAATTGGTGCTTGCATCATCAGTATCAGTTAACCAGTATCAGTGCCATGTGGTGACTCTCAGTTTTAGTAATATTATTACATAATATGGGAGTTATATCGATGATGCCATCATATTTTATAAAATCGCAGCATCCCTGTAGCCAATTTTTAAAATCAGACTTTGCTCACTTTACATGTTAGTAATACCATGAAGGTGTTCTCATCCTCCAGTCCTGAGCCAGTGCAAGTTCAGTTGCAGTATCACAACTTCAGCCTGAAGTGAATGGCTTAACACATCAAAGGATGCCCCAATGCCTAATGCAAAGTCTTTGAGGCTTTGTGCCGTAGTTAAACCCAGCTCGGTGAGGCCAGCACAAAGCAATACTTGCCTTGACATCAGTTACTGAGGGCACGCTGCAAACTCACCATGTGACACATTCGAGTAGATGATGTCACGACTGGTCTGGTTATGATATGACTGAGCTTAGATCAGTGATTGCTTACCTAAAAGCTGTTGCAGCCTTAGAAGAAAAACAATGAGTTTCCTACAAATTACTCTACTTGGATGATCTGTGGTTTCATGATTTAGTCAGATGTTTAGAAGAGAGAAGCCCCTGTCTTATATGTGGGCCAAAGTTTGCCATCGTGAAATATCACAGTCGTGCGCAGGGAAAATTCACTCAGCAGCTTGGGGTTTTCCATGTGTGATCTTAACAAAATTGCTTGTCTGATCACCATAACGCTATTAATCAATTTAAAAAATGAGCTTAATCTCCAAAAAACGATTGCTTTTGCTTTAACAGTACCAGTAAATAGAAAATGTTATTTACGTCATCTTGTGTGCAGAACATTTAGAGAAGTAACCGTGTATTCAGTGAGTTTGTACTTCTTGACATATATATATATATATATATATATATATATATATATATATATATATATATATATATAATAAAAAGATAACAATAAAAAAATACAATAAAAGATGTATTATTTATTATTGTGTGTGTGTTTGTATATGTGTATATATATTAGTTGCTGTCCATTGACAAATTGGCAACTTTACAGGAGAAGCCAAAAACTTTCAATGTAAGTCAATAGAACCAGAATTTTGCCAAGCTATTTTGGCGCATTTCTATTGGTCCATTAGTCATGAAAATTTCACACAAATGACCATTGGCCTGTTCAAATAATGTGAAAAATGTAAAATTGTCAACTCATTAAAATTGTTATATGTATGTATGTATTCACAGTAAGTGACATGCAAACTGACCAATCAGAGCAGAGCAGGCAATGGTTAAGTGAAAAGTGTAGCAGTGGTAGCCTTTCAGTGGCCAGTGGAGCTTTGTTTGCCTGGTTGTGATTGGGTCCTTAAATGTGGTGAGCGCGGTTAGGTTTGCAGTGCTGCTGAAGAGTGATGGGAAGATAGAGCGGTCAGAGCCACCTGTTAGTGTTTGTACACACCATCATATGACCAAACAGTCCCAAGGTCACTATAGCAGCTGCAGCTCAGTGTGTGTTTGCCGTGCACTGTGAGGAATGTTTGAGAGCAAGAGTTTGTCAGTTAGCGTGAATTGTGGAAGACAAACAGTTTTGGTTTATTTGTGCTGTGTGTGTGTGTTTGGTGGGGGGGTGGGTGGGGTGTGTATCTGAGTGAATGCATTCTATAACAATGATTCTGAGCACTCAGGCGGTTTCTCAGGTGTTTTGTGTGCATGCACTTGCACAATGTTTGTGTTTGTGGTGTGGTTAGTTGTCAGTAAGTCTCTCTCATGCTCATGTTTTCTCTCTCTCTCTCTTTCTCTTTCTCTCTCTCTCCTGCCCTCTCGTTACAGGAAGTTTGGGGAGCGCCCTCAACCACAGCGCCTGACGAGGTAAGCAGACAATCTCCATCTCAACAAACAAATACAAATGAAATCAAAAGCAAGGCCTGGCCAATAAGTGCACTCAGACTCTGGATGGCTGGACGACTCACAAGTAGTGCTCGGTGGTGCTGATGATAAAGATGAATATCAGGTTTATTTTTTTAAAATGGTTTACATGGTAGGATGTTTACATTTGCAGTAGTGTTTTAAAATCACAGCTTTAAGCTGCATTCAGGCTAGTCTTTAACTCTTCATGTGATCTTGTGAAATGGGTGCGGCAGTCGTAAATGGAGTTTTAGACTAAAGTTAAAGTTTGAGCACTTCAGTTTTTGACATGTAGGTGGATCAGATGTACAGCTGGGAATGTATTATTTAAGCATTTAAGTTGCAAAGATCGTTATTTCAACCGCAGTCACAGTACTGGTCACAGAGATGGCCAATAGATGTTTTCTCCAAGTCTTTCAGCTCTGCTGCGGTTTGTGCTTAGAGGCCAGTTATACCAGCGTTCTCTCTCTTCTGAGCTTTCAGTGCTGCTGAAGGAGCCGTCATCTCAGAGAGCAACAAAGCTACATCACTAACGAATTTGTTCAAGTTCAAGTTAGACATAAATGGCAAGTTTCACAAATGGCAGGTAGACGGTGTATCGGCCAGCGGCTCTAACATAGAAGCGCTGACTTTCTGCAGCGGTGTGTGAATGCAGGTGCTCTGTGCAGTGCTCTGGTAATCAGGGACACTCCTGTCTGGTTTGTAATGCTTGAAATAAGCTGCATGTTGGTCGTGGAGACTTGTGAGTGATGTGTCTGCGCTGTGGCTGCGCGTGCTGTTACTTTACGGCCAGTCTGAAAATAAAAGTGCTTCTAGCTCAAAGCCCTTAAGCCTCCACTGAGGTTTGGTTTTAGGCTCTCGAAGACAATGCAGCAGGCTGTTTTTCTCTCTCTCTCTCTCTCTCTCTCTCTCTCTCTCTCTCTCTCTCGTTTTCGTTCTCTCTCTCTCTCGCTTTCTCTCTCGCTTTCTCTCCCTCGTTCTCTCTCTCTCTCTCTCTCTTGCTTTCTCTCCCTCTCTCTCGTTTTCGTTCTCTCGCTCTCTCTCTCTCTCACTGTCTGCCTCTCTCTTTTCTGTTTCTAGTGCCCTTTCTCTTTCTGTATTGTTCTATTGTTCTTTCTCTCTCTCTCCTCCTTTCTGCCTTTCTTGCCTTTCTTTCTCTCTCTGTTATTTTGTCCTTCACTGCCTCTCTCTCTCTCTCTCTCTCTCTCTCTCTCTCCTTCCCCTTTCCTGTCCATGGTCCTTTTTTTCTTAGGTACTTTCTTTTCCTTTCTGTCTCTTGTTCTTCCTCTTGTTCTTTCATTGTCTCTTGCCCTCTGTCCCTGTCTTTCCCTCTCTCTCTCTCCTTCCCTCCCTCTCTCTCTCTCTCTCTCCCGCCTGTCTTTCTGCCTTAGAGAGGAAATGAGAGGTTGCGCATTTTTTGAAGGGAGAGGGGAAAAAAGAGCAAGAACCATTTTCAGAGGCTGCTCTCTATGAAGTGTGTCCAGTGTTTGGCTCATGTTTAGGCCTCTAGAGTGGAGGAGCGAAGCGAGAGAGATGGAAAATGACAGAGGAGGAGGAGAGAGAGAGGAGAGAAGAATCTGGTGCTGATGGCTGAGAGAGTGCGGCCGCTCCGTGGCTGACTCAAAGCGTGACCGCGCGCCGAGCGCACACATGAAGGGCACACTTCTTCGTAATTACTCCCACATAGGCTCCCTCTGTGGCTCAGCGCTCACTTGATCACAGATGCTGGTTTGCTAGACGCTGGTAAAATTAGAACTTTGAGGCGTGTTGTTGTGTAATATTTAAAAACAATGGTTCAATAAACTCAATAGCTTCTAGAAAGAAAGCCATATAGGATTATAGTCACAGTTTGTATATGTATATAATGTATGGATGTGTATATATGTATGTATATATATATATATATATATATATATATATATATATATATATATATATATATATATATATATATATATATATATATATACACACACACACACACACACACACACACACACACACACACACACACATATGTTTGTCTTACTATATTAGTGAGGTCATCTATAGGTTTCTATTGATCATTGTTGTCGTGTAACTAAATAATACTACACCTAACCCTAAACATAACCTTAGTATCCAAAACACTATTTTTCTGCTCTATTAGATTAAAAAAAAAAAAAAACCTCAAAAAAACATGATTTTTGGAGAAAATGACATGTCCTTAAGTATATAATATATATATATTACACGCGCGCGCACACACACACACACACACATACATGCTGTGACCTATATATATATTTGTGTGTGTGTATGTATGTATACATGTGTATATACAAGAATTTATACATATTGCACACACTCAGGCATTGTGATTGATGCATCCTAATTTATGGCGTTTAATTTCTTAGCCTTAGTCTTGTACCTCCAGGCAAAACCAAAGAGACAGGGACATCAAACTTGTCTTACTTGGCCTCATTTGAATGAAATGGGAAATTTGCGATTAGTAAAATAAAAATATGTTGGTTAAACTCTTTTTTTAACTTTAACTTATAGTGCTGTATACGTGCTGTACATATATTATTCTAATACACTGGACCTCAGATGAAGCTGTGATAACGATCACAGTGTCCACTCAGTGGGTGGATAAGCGTGCGTTTGTTTCTGGTTGGACTTTACAAAATGGTGGGATTATCTGTGTGTTTCGGTGTGCAGCACCAGATGCTCCAGAGCATATGCTCCACTTATACATATGTAGCCTGCATCTGTAGAAACTAATCATCAAACAGCCTCCCTCGCTGGTGCGTCTGAACCCCTACTGTGTCCATCTGAGTCATCCTCCCTGCCTCTCTTCTGTTCGCTCACAATTGATCACTGGCCATGAATAAGCAATAATATCCAGGGCTGTTCACTGTTGAAACAGATTAAGCTGTTCACTGATGAATAGAAAGGCGGGCTCTGATGCTGCACGACTTGAAAATATGAATATTGCGCCACTTTTGTAGAGTTTCTTTTTAGTTCTTTTACAGATGTAGCTAATATGATTTGAACATTCTGCTGCTGTGCAACTTAAAAGTTTCCATGTATTTAGTTGCAAAAAGCGTTTGTGCTCTGAACTGAGGGTGACAGATTGCAAAAATATAATGAAATGTGAATATGTCTAGAAGGCCTTCTACTGGTATTAGCACAGTATGCATTTGTATTTTTCCAACTGATTTGTTTTCAGCAGCTGTACTTTATGAGGAATGGACGAATAGAAGTGCTCCAAAAAAGCTTTGATTAGAACCCCTTTTCATTACATAAAGAAGGTGTTTGCCCTCTCCTGGAAAGGACTGTTTGTTTTTTCTTTTCGACAGTGTCAGCATATATACACAGGATAAAGCAAACCGTTTGTTTTTATATTATCTTCTTCTATGCTGTAAAAGTTATTTAGAGTAAAATGATAACTTTTTTACTTATTATCTTGTATTCATTATTAGTAGTATTTTTTGTTATTATTATTATTATTGTTATTATTATTTGTTTATTTAGTCTTCTTCTTATTAATTAATTTATTTATTTATTTTGCTTTGCATAGTGATGTTTGCAACGAGGCAGAACATCACTTCAGTCTCTTCTTGTTGAAATGCCTGTATCTGCCCTGTCGTTTCTTTTGACCCCCCCCCACCCCCACCCCAAAGCCCCCCGCAAATGCATGCTTGCACGTGTCTGCATACAAATGAACCTTTTGTAGAGTTTCTTTCTGTTAGGATGTGGGGGATGGGAAAAAATACTATCACAATACTTTACCAGTATTGATATTTTGCTTCTCTGAAGCTTAATTGAGTAAAATCAATCAATAATTTCACATCACGCTAGAAAAGCAGTACTGTTTGTGTACAGTTTGTTTTCTTGGCCTTGAAAAAGCCTTGCAATCATCATAAACTCTGTTTAAACTCACATCTAGTCAGTACATTTAATTTCTGATGAAATCTAGCTTACAGTTGTATATAGACGTCTGAACACCTGACCAAACTGCATATTTTCGTGATTCCTCTACATATAATAATAAACTACTAAACTAAGATATGGCATTCAATATGATGCACAGTTAACATATTAAAAATAATAATAATACAGTATAAAATGCAGCACAGCATTTACACAAACCACATTTTATTTATTTTTATTTATTTTTTAACCACAATATCCAGTAAATAATCAGCAGTTGTGTGTTAAAGTGTGCAGAAGTGAGTTCTCTGTAGAGGACACGTTAACCTAACTCACGATTTTGAATATCAACAAACATCATTTGACCAGGATCACCCAGACTTTTCCACAAGTGTGTATGCTGCTGTGTAGTGCCCTGTTCAAATATACTTCAGAGATATTCACATGCGCCTGTTGTGCTCTTTAGTCGGCTGCAGAGAGAATGGATTTTCTTCGCTTTGTTCCACCGAATACTGGTTTATCCATTACTGCTTTATTGCAACATGTCTATTTACATCCATGTATATTTTTTTATTTATTTATCTGCTCAAATTGTGCAGAAGTGAAAGATTTGTACAGAGAACAGCAGGAATTTATGAGAAGTGTCGTATGCGTGCAGGCTGGCGGCTCTGGCCCTCTGTGTCTTTTCCGAGAGGGAGCAGTTAGCCGAGCCCAGTGCTTGCGGTTTTTGTCTACAGCATATGAAGTCACATGCTTCCCGCGGCTTCCCCTTTGCATGCGAGCAGTGTGTGTGCTGGGGCAAAGCCACAGAGCTGATCCTAAGGAGCGATAGACCACTTGCATTGGATCACATGGTTTTACCAAAAGACTTATTAAGAGCACGATTTCAGAAAGTGGCCCCGTGCGCTTTCTGTGGTACTGTGGAAGTGGAGTTTTGAAGTCTGGCAAAAATTGTTCTGCGCCCGGATGTGATCTGGTGCATCCACTGGTGCACATCAGTGCAAGTTGCCAGCACTTCCTCCTCTTGTACATGGCATGATGTGTGACCATAAAAATACAGAACACATTTGGGCAGTCTATCTTCTCAGTGTAGTGTTTTGCTCGTCCTTCTTTAGGGCGTTTGTTCGGGAAGACTAGCAATGGGTTTAAAACTTCAACCTTAGGCTTGGTGAGAGCGAAGACCTGTGGTGGTGCACTATTTCAGTGGTGTCCCTTCGCACCAACACCGTATTGTGTACATCCTACATCTGTCTAAGGGAAATTTCAGCAGATTTTGATTTGAACGTTCTTCTGAAAGGATTTAAGACTCCACTCTGGATAAACTGTATAATAAACAGTAACCCTGGCCAAGTTCAAATCTCGTGCTCTTTTGGAAAATCTGCCCAGCTTATCGCAGCACAAGTCGTCTTCCAGCTTTTATTTTCCTGGCCCCGGAATACAGGCAGCTCTATAGCTTGGACTAGCAGTAACAGGGCATAGTGAATTTGAAGAAGGTCAAAGCTTTTTTAAAAAAATACATACGTGACTTACGATAAACTCAGCGGCCGCAAAGTGAAGATGAGGGTTGATTTACTGCCTCCTTACTCTGCTTGTGAAATCCTGCAGTGATGTTTTAAGATTGTAAATTGGTGCAAAGATAATAAATGACTAGGTGGTGAGTAATCACATGTGTAACCTGATGAAGCCTAAAAGCAAGCCTGGCCTCTCTGTGCTTGCCAGGGCAGCTATGTTTGAGAGGTGATAAAATTGGAATGAGGGCTGCCAACATTGGGAGATGAACTATTCAAGGCATTAGGAGAGACACTCAGGCACCCGAAGACGTGTGTGTGTTGTTTTTTTTTTTTGTCCTCTCGCAGCAGTGTCTTCTTCTCTTTTAAACACGCACCACTCTTCACCCAGGACAGGTCACACGGTGTATCAGAAATATCAGATGACATTAGCTGCAGGAGGATGACATCATTTTTTCTACAGGAATTGATCAGAGCTGTGTCTCCCATGAGGCTGGGTGGCGTTCCTCAGAGTTCAATATTTGGCCCATTATGGAGGTGGTCATAAGACAGTGAGGAAACTGGTTATTTATATTACAATACCGGGCATGTTTTTAAGCTGAGGTGCTTTCCTACACGTTTGTGTCAAAGTTGCAGACCTTTTAAAGGCCATTCTGATCCCAATGTTTAACAAGAGGCCTTACGTATACGTATCGTGATACAACCGCCACTATTCAGTAAATCGTGATATATTTCAATTTTTTGAAATCTACTATAAAAACACCACTATATGAACAGGTTTGCCAATAGCATTGCGCCCTTGTGCTGCTTGTTAGTGTTGGAGTGGAGCTGAAAATGGATTACAACACTGCCATCTCATGGTCAGAGGTTTAAACACAACACACAATGATTCACTGTCTGCCAGGAATCTGTGTATCAATACTGTGTTTCTGAGAATCAATTCAGTATCACAAAACATAATATCCCCATATTCGATATTTCAATATTTTTACACCCCTTTTATGTTAGCATCAAGCTATTACAAGTCAAACCAGGCACAAGAGTTAAACGCTACCTAAAGCCGATGTAACAGAAGTCATGTTTCATTTGAGCTAGGCCTGTCACAGTCTTGAAATTCTAGCCTATAAATTGTTACCTTATAAACAATTGCAAATAAAAATTTCCTTTTTTTTCTTTGTATGCAAATAAATATATAGTTCCTGATTTGGGTAATTAGCTGTTTTGCTTCATAGCTTTATAGCTGTCCCAGCTGTCAGGAGCTCCAAACCGAGGATAAAGACAGCTAAAGCTCACAAAAACAAACTTTACTTACTGCTATTGTCTAATGGCCTGACAGCAACAACTCATACGCCAACATTTTAGGTGTTTATGATTTTCTTTGGTTCACATGAAATGCTTAGACAGTGTGATGTGGCGTAAACATGTGACTGTGAAAGCTAACAGATACACACAGTAATTATGGCCAGCTTCAAGTTCAAATCAGTTCAAATAATTGTGATCAACAGAAAACATGTTGTTCATTAAGCTTTGACTGAGTTCTCTTTAAATTCTCTTTCAGTGAGCTTGCAATCATCAGATTCATCAACTCATTGGGATCCAAAGTGACGTTACAAAATTTTTATCCACATGCACTTATAACTTATGTAATACAATATAGCTTATATTAATTGTGCCTTTAAAACTACCAACGGTAGTACATATTGCCACTTTAAACATCCCAAAATAAATTCAGTTATCAACAGAATGTAAAGAAATAATAGTTTTGATTGGGTGGCAATGATGTCTATGTGTCATGTTGCAGAGATTTCTACTGAAGTCAGAATGCTAAACAGATATCCAAGGCCTGTCCTGTCTTATAGTTTGAATCTCTCTAGTATTATATCCAGTATACAATGTACACAGTCCACAATATACACAATAAATACACACAGTAACCAATATACAATGTACACAGTTAACACTATACACACAGTAAACAATATACAGTGTACACAGTTAACACTATACACACAGTAAACAATATACAGTGTACACAGTTCACACTATACACACAGTAAACTATATACAATGTACACAGTTCACACTAAACACACAGTAAACAATATACAATGTACACAGTTCACACTAAACACAGTAAACTATATACAATGTACACAGTTCACACTATACACACAGTAAACTATATACAATGTACACAGTTCACACTAAACACACAGTAAACAATATACAATGTACACAGTTCACACTAAACACAGTAAACTATATACAATGTACACAGTTCACACTAAACACAGTAAACTATATACAATGTACACAGTTCACACTAAACACACAGTAAACAATATACAATGTACACAGTTCACACTAAACACAGTAAACTATATACAATGTACACAGTTCACACTAAACACAGTAAACTATATACAGTGTACACAGTTCACACTAAACACAGTAAACTATATACAATGTACACAGTTCACACTATACACACAGTAAACTATATACAGTGTACACAGTTCACACTATACACACAGTAAACTATATACAATGTACACAGTTCACACTATACACACAGTAAACTATATACAATGTACACAGTTCACACTAAACACACAGTAAACTATATACAGTGTACACAGTTCACACTATACACAAAGTAAACTATATACAATGTACACAGTTCACACTATGCACACAGTAAACAATATACAATGTGCACAGTTCACACTACACACATAGTAAACTATATACAATGTACACAGTTCACACTATACACACAGTAAACAATATACAGTGTACACAGTTCACACTATACACACAGTAAACTATATACAATGTACACAGTTAACACTATACACACAGTAAACAATATACAATGTACACAGTTCACACTATACACACAGTAAACTATATACAATGTACACAGTTAACACTATACACACAGTAAACTATATACAATGTACACAGTTAACACTATACACACAGTAAACAATGTACACAGTTCACACTATACACACAGTAAACAATATACAATGTACACAATTCACACTATACACACAGTAAACAATGTACACAGTTAACACTATACACACAGTAAACAATATACAATGTACACAGTTAACACTATACACACAGTACACAATATACAATGTACACAGTTCACACTGTACACACAGTAAACAATATACAATGTACACAGTTAACACTATACACACAGTAAACAATGTACACAGTTAACACTATACACACAGTAAACAATGTACACAGTTCACACTATACACACAGTTCACACTATACACACAGTAAACAATATACAATGTACACAGTTAACACTATACACACAGTAAACAATGTACACAGTTAACACTATACACACAGTAAACAATATACAATGTACACAGTTCACACTATACACACAGTAAACAATATACAATGTACACAGTTAACACTATACACACAGTAAACAATGTACACAGTTCACACTATACACATAGTAAACAATGTACACAGTTAACACTATACACACAGTAAACAATATACAATGTACACAGTTCACACTATACACACAGTAAACAATATACAATGTACACAGTTAACACTATACACACAGTAAACAATATACAATGTACACAGTTAACACTATACACACAGTAAACAATATACAATGTACACAGTTCACACTATACACACAGTAAACAATGTACACAGTTCACACTATACACACAGTAAACAATATACAATGTACACAGTTCACACTATACACACAGTAAACAATGTACACAGCTCACACTATACACACAGTAAACAATAAACAATGTACACAGTTCACACTATACACACAGTAAACAATATACAATGTACACAGTTCACACTAAACACACAGTAAACTATATACAGTGTACACAGTTCACACTATACACACAGTAAACTATATACAATGTACACAGTTCACACTATACACACAGTAAACAATATACAATATGCTCAGCGTACACAATGTATACCACTTTGTTCCCCAAGGCGATAGAAAGTCTCTGTAGCATAAAGTCTGCCGTCCGTCCAGAGTAGTACTGCGCTGACTGTTTATTCTAATCTCTTGTCATTCGTGTTGAAGGTCCTGCTCCTGGTTGCATTTAAGGACAGGCCGCCAATAAAAGGAGCAGTATAATATAATAACCGCTGCCACCCAAGCTACATTCAGCAGTAAACAGAAGAAGTGATATAAATAGAAGAAAAGTAGTAGAGACGCTCTTGGTAAGTATAGGCATGAAGTCTGATGCAGGACTCCTTTTAGACTGGTTTACATTGAAGAGGGAGGAGGAGGGCCTGTACATCTTCTGATTATGTGTCGCCCCCTATTGTTTGGACCATGAGTTTGACAGTCTTACAAAAATAAACACATTTAAACAAAAGCAGTTTTATTTTGTTATCAAGCAGAATATCAGTCCTGGCATAGAACAAAGCATTGATGCATTCATACAGAACCCTGTTGTAGCCCAGCAGGTGTGCGTGTGTCTACACTGAGTGTTTTACATCTTCAAACGCTTTTCTTTAAAGGAACTATACGTTTTCTACCAGCGTGGGTTGGGATGCAGTCTGTGGTTCAGTTGTGTCTGCTTTATGCTTTGTTGCTCCAGGCCAGTCCAGTAAGGGTTACTGTTGTGCTATGACTCTTGCACCTCTCTATCTCACCCCCTCCCACTCTCCATCCCACTCTCCCTCCCTCCCGCTCGCTTCCATGTCTCAGGGGGCCCCCATGCTTTCCATAACAAAGGACTGTCTAACTCGAGCGTGCGGAGGGCGTTTGTGAGGCAAGGGGAAGCAGACTGAGTGTGTGCGTGTGACCTGCCCCCACCGCTGCTCTGTCTCTGTGTCCCTTCGAGCACTCTGGCGTGTCAGGTGTCACTGACATCTGTGCAAATGGAGCGTTTTATGTGTGTGCATACTTGAGCATATTTAGCAGACTGTGCATCTTGTGTGTCTTCTTGTGCAGAGCGCAAATCACACTGCAGTGTTTCAGCATTTCCATTGAAGCAGTGTGTTGCAGCAGCTTGTTTGTGTGTGTGTGTGTGAATTGCTTTATGTAGAGTAAAATGCTAAAGCGTTTTTAAATATGATGTTTAAAAGCATTTATTTGGACAACAGGTGTGATGTTTGTGTGTAGATAATCAGAATAAAAGCCAATAAATATTATTCCAGTAAAAAGTAAAGTTTGAGATGATGCAAACTAGGTAGAATAACTACCTAGAATAACTAAATTTGTTTCCAGATGTCTCCTTGATGCTCCCATTGCGTAAATTTGTTCATTTCCGTCATCAGTGCACCTGATTTAATTGTGAGTCTGTATTTTGAAAAATGTCCTTTGTTTTATTTTGTTTTAGAATAGTTTGAAGAAGCATGTGAACATTGTTAAAGTTTCCAAATGTAGTATGTACTGTCCATATAGTCTGTTATAGAAACTATATTTTGTGACATCACAAAAATCTGCACCTTTACAAACATCTGCCTATTCACCTGACGCCAGTTTGACCTGTTTCTGCTGAAGTTACTAGGAGTGTTTGATCCCTCCTGAACCTGCCAATCAGAAAAAGGATTATCTGTGTACATCAGTCTTAAAGGCACAGTAAGAAAGCAGCTTGTTTAATTCTTATGAACACAGAGAGGTTGGAACATGGTCTGGGTGTGTTTGGTTCCAACTGGACCTTCAGGGTGACGAACAAAAAGCACACAAGAGACAAAATATGAACTTGTGAAGGGGTATTGAGCCGAACCAGGATAGATCAGCCAGACCCTATAGAAGATATGTGCGCTTTACAGATGAGACAGAGTTTTAGGTGATGACTGTTTTCCTTTAAGGAACAAAGGGTTAAGCAAACACACTGAGATACAGAAAACACAAAGAAAACACAAAGTATTGTATTGTTATTTGTGTGTGTTCTAATATTAGTAAGCAAGCAAGTGCTTGCCCCCCAGAACGCTAGCTGTTTACACCAGATTTTCTCCGGTTACTGCAGTCGTAGCAGTGCTGTTTGTGCAGAGCTGCGTTAGTGGAGATTATTAAGGGTATTTTTTTTTGCAGGGCTGTTTTTAGTTAGTCAACTGAAGTAATTGGAACACTGATCTTGTAACATTTGACACGAAATCAGAATTCTTGGGTTATGAGCTAAGAGGTTTTGGATTCTCTCTTGCTCTTTCTTTCTCTCTCTCTCTTTCTCTTTCTTTCTTTCTCTTTTTTCCCCTCTTTCTCCCTCTGTCTCTGCTCTCTCTCTCTTTATCTCTTTCTTTCTCTCTCTCTCTCTTTCTCTTTTTCTCTCTTTTTCTCCCTGTCTCTGCTCTCTCTCTCTCTCTTTCTTTCTCTCTCTGTCTGTTCTTTCTCTCTCTTTCTCTCTCTCTCTTTATCTCTTTCTTCTGTCTTTCTCTCTCTCTCTCTTTTTCTTTCTCTCTTTCTTTCTCTCTCTTTCTCTCTTTTTGTCTCTTTCTCTGTCTCTATCTTTCTCTCTCTCTCCCTCTCTCTTTCTCTCTCACTCTCACTCTCACTCTCACTCTCACTCTCTCTCTCACTCTCTCTCTCTCTCTCTCTCTCTCTCTCTCTCTCTCTCTCTCTCTCTCTCTGCCCCCCCCCTCGCTCTCTTACACACATATACAGAACAGTGTTCGTTTCTGTCCTTTTGCCCTCTTTATTACCCCCTCCCCATACACACACGCGCGCACACACTTTTTTTTTCTTAAAGACCCCCAGCTGTTGAGGTTGAGGTTCTTGGCCATGGCGTTCGTATGCTCTCTGCAAGCAACACATACTTCTGCTCACCAGAGAATTGGCTAATCAAAGCTGGGCCTGTGTTTCGAGTCTAGCTCTTGAGGTTTGGGCTATCACATCAAGCCTTTCTGTGGGCTTTCTCTTCAAACAGACACGCTGGACAACACGTCCTATGTTCTCTCTTATAGAAGAACTGACCTAAAGCCTCTTTTTCCAAGCAGTGAGCAAAGCCCAGAGTGACACTGATCGCTGTAAATTCTCATTAAAGGTGCTGGCATGTCTGTCTTGTTATGGAATGTCTAAGATTTAGGAAGAAAAATATTGACTGCATGTAAAAGCAGATCTTGAATGTAAAGTGGAAAGGTTAGAATGTGCAAACAGATTGTATCTTAAAATATCTCTATATCTTATAACAGGGAAAAGTTCAGCTTACGATTAGGAGTACATACAATGTACATACGATACAGCGGTGTCTTGATTCATTACATATTTCAAACAAAAGGAGTCCCTGAAAATACGTTTTATGTTTGTTTCTATTTTAGAGCTCAACAAGCTATGTTAACCCTAGTAAACCCTAGCTAGCCCTTAGTCTGCCCTCATTGTGGGTTCACAAGTTTAAATTTTTATTATTCTTTGTGTGGTATAATAGTTATATATTAAAAATTAGTATTCAAATTATTAAAATTAAAATGAGTACTTTGTATTAAAATTAGTATTAGAATTAGTATTAAAATTAGTACTTTGTTTACGTCAGGCTAAAAGATGAATAATTTTATATTGTAAGCGTGCTGTCATGTATCCAGCACAGCTAAATGGCTGTTAAGTGCGGCCCAGTGTCTGGTGTTTAAATCATGGTCACAAGGTTGGTCAGAAAAAAACCCAATTAGTTGTTTCACCCAAGTTGTTGAGCGATAATTCCTGAATACCTGTGCACATTTAATAAAGATGCTCGATATACAGCATTCTTCACTTTGTTGTTACCGTCCTAATGACAGTTTCATGTTGACTCTTTGTTACCAATGGGTGACACTTTACCTATGAGCACTAGCGCTGTGTAATGGCAAGAACCTGGCGATACAATACGTACCGTGATACAGCGGTCACAGTTTAATGTCTCGCGATATACTGTGATATTGCAGGCAAAGTGATATATTGAGATTTTTCAGATCTTACTATCATATCACACCACTATATGAACAGGTTTATCAATGCTTACAATAGCATTGCGCCCTTGTGCTGCTTGTTAATGTTGGAGTGGAGCTGAAAATGGATTACAACACTGCCTTCAAGTGGACAGAGGTTTAAACACAACAGACAATGATTCACTGTTTGGAATCTGTGCATCGATACTATGTTTCTGAGAATCGATTCAGTATCACAAAACATAATATCCTGATATTTTGCTATTTTCTGACACCCCTAATAAACACGTTGAGTATTACAAGCTGCACTTCTAGCGCTTTCCATTTGTTTTGCTAATGTAAATATCGACTATTTACAAACACAGAGCTGGTGTTGGTAGAAAGTCCTGACCTATTTGTTGTTAGTTATGAGTTATGTTTAATGTGGTATGTGTTATGAGTGGGAGGTAATATGCAACCCGTGAAAAGTGCAACTTAAAACTTGCAGCTTCATCGTCAGTTTAGCCGTCACTGGCTGCTCACTTGTCAGTGTTCTTCATGCTGCATTTCAGCTTCCCTTGAAAAGTCCACTAACACTCTCCGTTTCTCTCTTTGTCCTGCGTCTTCCTTCCAGAGAAGCGATGAGGAACTATCTGAAGGAGCGAGGCGACCAAACCGTTCTGATCCTGCACGCCAAAGTTGCGCAGAAATCCTACGGCAATGAAAAAAGGTAAGCTCGCCGTGACACATCCAGACGGGAAGAGGCATGAGTGTGAATTTCAGCCGGGATGGTTCTTGACATGCTTTTTGACCTCTCTCGTGCTCTCCGCCTCTCCTGCGGGGAAGCGGAGAAAATGAGGTTTTCTTTGCCTACGGGGACGTCCGGAGAAAGAGAGAGAGAGAGAGAGAGAGACGAAGAGGCCCAGGAGTATGAAAAGAGGAGAGAGAATGGAGCGAGGGAGCGTAGGAGAAAGAGAGGAAATGTTTGGAGGGGGAGGTGAAGGTGTGGAGAGATTGATCAGAGAGGAGTTAGTGTCTGGGGAGCTTGTGTTGTGGTTCGTTCTTGGCCGGCTTCTCTTGGCTGGAAACGTGTTTCCCTTGCGATCACACCAGAAGTGTCTCAGTGTTAATCCAGACTTCACAGCCAAAACCAAGAAACAGCTGAATGAAAGAAAGAAGAGAAAGGAGACGGACAGCACCGCCAAACCTTTCCTTCAGAGGTTACCTATGAAATTAGTCGTGTTCACAGAGAGAAAGCGAGAGCAGTTTTTATTTGACTGTTATCTACTTTCACCTTTTGACCACTGTCCCAGGGACGCCAGTAGTTTTTTATAAAGAAATGAATGTGTGCTCCAGCGTCCACAAGTGAGAAATCACTTTGTTTGCACTTTTTTAAAAAAAAGCTTCTTCTTCGTAATTACTTTTACAAATACAGTTCACACACACACAACATGCCATCAGAAGCATTTTTACATATGTAACACTGCAGCCCTCACATCCAGTGTGCTTTTTCATTGAACACAGCAAACGCATGAAAAAGTCAGAGAAAGAAAAGATGGATCAGTCACACGGTGCCAAAGTTAGTATTTTCTTTTAGCCGGCGTGAAGCAAAGATGCCAACGCTGGGTAACGGCCTGCTCTGCTAAGAGTGTACGGACAGCAGGCATTAGTGTTAAATTAGTAACACTAAAAAAGTTAATCTGATTTTTTTAAAGTGTGTGTGTGTGTGTGTGTTTGAGACCTGATAGCTTTTTCGCCCCTTTGGAAATAAACAGGAGCTGTAGTTCCTTGTTCGTGCTTGCTGTTTTAATTATGCTACACTTGCCTCCACACAGTTTTGATGGTCAGTAAAATGATCATCTGGGGACTGAGCACACCACCTGATTCAGCTTTCAAAGAGGATCTGCTATTCTTATGTCATACAGCTCTTATTGTTTTGTTGTGAGTCGGAGACGTATGTGTTCAATAGGAAATGGCTCTGTGGGCAGGTCAGTTCAGTTCTTACAATCTGAATTCCCAGCCGTGTAGCAGGTATTGCCCTAAACGTGTTCAGCTTTAATGATGCTAGTACAGTTATGCAAGTTACCCACTAATACCCCCCACAACATACCGTGAAAGACCCTGGTGTTTAAGCTTTACACTTGAAATATGCTGGATGGTCTGTTTCTTCTTTGGTCTGTTTGAGGTCTATTGTATTGTTGATGTATGACTTTTGCTGTGCATAGTAACACAACAACTTCCACTTTGTATGGTGTGACGATCACTGTTAATTGAAACAACTTGTCTGTGTTTCTAAGCCTGCGCCATGATATCCAGAAATACGTCCATTTTTAGCATTCAGGGTTTAATTTTTTTTTTTTTTTGGCCTTCACATCTGTTCTTTCAGATGCAAATCATTTTGTAAATGGTATTATGCATTGTTTAAGGAAACATTTTTCTTAAACTGCTGGATTTCTTTGCTTAATGCATTTCTAGCAGCGATAAGCTTTGACCAGTCTTGCTCATCAGTGACTCAGTCTTCCTGGACACTCCTTTTTATATTCAAACACGATTGCTTCACCTGTTTTTGAACGTTTCACATTGTTCCTGGTCTTAAATGGTACCATCCCAGTTCTTTTGGAATGTGTTGCAGGCGTAGGTTTTAGAATTAACATATATTTCTTAAACAGTGACTCTGAAAAGTAAAACACTACATATCTGTTTTTAACACACGTCAAAGTCGATTTACAAATTCTGCTTTCTATATAGATTTGCATTTTACAGTCCCAACTTTATGGAATTGGGTTTGTATGTTCAATCTTTTATTGAAGAGACATTATATAACTTTTTTTATATAACCCTTTCTGCCATGTCTGAAAGCAGAGTTTGGTCAAATAAATAAATAGTTCCTCACTCACTCCAGTGACATACCAGATGAACCTTTCTGTCCGCATCAAGTCCAACTTCTCTGCCTCTTTTTTTTTTTTTTTTTTTTTTTAAGCCTTACGCTACTAGTAGGATGTGAAACCAGACACTCACCAGCACGCTAAGCTGCAGCTTCCAGGACGGGTCGTTTCCCTTTTCACCAAAAAAGTCTAAAATGTGTTTGAATAAACTCCCCTGTCATAGACTCAGACATTGTTATGACTCATTAATGATTTGTTTACCTCTTTTCCCTTTTGTGTGTATGAGGAGGGTTTCAGGCTGACTAAGCTGTGTGTGGGTTTGCTGGCCCTTTTCCCCTTTTTCAATCAACAAGGGTGTTTGCAAAAAAAAAAAAAAGAAGAAAAAGTTTAATTTCATGTCCTCCATCCCGAGTCCACTCACGAGCACACACACAGTCAACTTGTCAACTTCCCGTCTTGTCATTGCTATACTGACAACTCATCTTAATGGCAGACTAGCAGATTCCATTTTTAAGAATATCTCCTCAGTATCTCCCCTGCATGTGCCTGATTGACTGTTGATGCTGGATAAGATGGCTGACAGAGTCAAGGCTCAGTGATTTATGGTGGAATATTTGTCTTTGTGTATTTTGGACTCTTCAGTTTGACTAGGATGTGGTGTGGTTTGACAGTATGATGAATACATGTAAACGTATGAGGGTGCATGCTGCCATCTACTGGAGACGTAAAGCAAATGGAATGGGGAGAAAAGGATGAGGATAAAACTTTGAATGCCAATTTGTTAGTTGACTAAGCTGCTTTGGACCATTTCTGTTGGTTCATTGATTATAAAATTTGAGCATATTGTAAAAGGCAGCTGACATTTTAAAATTCTGTAAGCAACCTTAAATAAAAAGAACACAAATGGGGATTCAAGGTTTTGTCTCAACAGTGAGGATGTTTATGATTGGTTCCCTGTGATGAGGCTCGGGTCAGCTGCCATCACTTTCAGGTCGTTTGGACATTTTATATTTAACATTATATAACAAGTAGACTTACCTGGGATCCTGGTGTCAAAAGAGTGGCAGCCAGACCAGTTCCTTCTTTTGTATTTGTCAGAACGGCCCATGACCGTGCAGGAGAGGGGGGAAGTCTGTGGAGAATGGAACATCTGGGGGGAGAAAAAAATAGTTAATAAATATAGTACTTGCTGGTAGTTGTGTGTATGCTATGGCCATATTGTGTATATGTCAGTGCACAATAATGGGTGAAAGGGCTGTTTGTATTAATTGATTTTTTTTTTTTTAATATATATATTTTTGTGTTTATCTGTACCTGTAAAATGGTTTAGCCTGGGCTGGACTTGGCATATATAAAGGACTGCTGTTAAGTCAGGAGAGGTTTTTTATTCCCCCTTAAGTGGTGACCGGCTGCTGTTGAGTCAGTTGGGACTTTCAGAAAATACAACACTGATGAGTAGTATTGTCTTATAGGATTGCAGTCTAGGCACAAACTGGCATGTAGTCAAGAGTCATAGCAGTTTGTTTTGGTTCTGTTATTTTCTTTTCTTTGCTTTTTTTTATTTACATTTATTGGTTAACAAATTATTCAGTTTGGACTTACCTGGAGGTATCCAGTGTCATGATGTAGCAGACCCAACCTTCTTCCTTGGCACTCATCACACGTAAACCCGGGAGTTCCCCTGAGTTTTGCCATCTCTCAGCGGCGGACTTTCATATTCCCTTATAAAATGGTTTTATAATAATTAACTGCTGCCTTTTTTGAATCTATATAGAACCCTTTATGCCTAGAATGTATCTAAATAGTTTATGTGATTTACATACGGGGGCAGTCGTGGGCTGAAGTTTAGAGATCCGGTCTTGTGACCAGAAGGTCGCCGGTTCGATCCCATTATCCAACAGGACACGACTGATGTGCCCTTGAGGAAGGCACCTAACCCCTGACTGCTCCCTGGGCACTATGTAAGGGCTGCCCACCGATCCGGGCAAGTGTGCTCACTGCCCCCTAGTGTGTATGTTACCTAGTGTGTGTGTATGTGGGTGTTTCACTGCATGAATGGGTTAAATGCGAGGTCAAATTGTGCCAACACAAGTAGCAAATAGTTCTAATTTCTGATAAAGTCTCAGACCTTTTTGTCCTCTTAAACAAATGAAAATCTGTAGCTCTGTTCTGTTTGTGTGTGTGTTTGTGTGTGCGTGCATGCGCAGGTTCTTCTGCCCTCCTCCATGTGTGTATCTGATGGGCTGTGGCTGGAAGAAGAAGCGGGAGCAGATGGAGAGAGATGGTTGCTCAGAGCAGGAGTCTCAGCCATGCGCCTTTATCGGAATTGGCAACAGTGACCAGGAGATGCAGCAGCTCAACCTGGAGGGGAAGGTAGAGCATACATGCGAACACATGTTAGTCTAGCTGTAGTTGTGAGGCCATTCATGGGTGCCTTTTGATTTTTGTATTATTGTAGCTAAATATTACTGCACCAAATATTATCTACACCAAAGCAAGACTACAGTACACTCACATACACGTGATGGCCAATGATGGAGAAACACCACATAAAAATAAAATACAACTGAGTTTTCAAGTCCCGACCACCTCTGAAGTAGGGGTGGGCGATATGGCCCTAAAATAATATCATGATATTATGGTATTTTTGCGATAACGATTCTCTTAGCGATATGACAAAACATTAAATTTAAAAAACTATATTTAAAGAATACACTACTGCAATAAATTGAAAATCAAATTTTATTATTGCATACGTTATGATATGGCACACTCCTAACTGAGATATTAAAAGATATATAAGATTTTTTTATCAGATTGTAACAGAAGTCAATGATCCAGAATGTCACAATACTAAATAATGCACTCCAAATATCTCCATATATCCAGAACTGAAGTAAAATAAATGATACTGGACAGATAAAACCTGTCTCTAGTGGATATATAATGGGTAATGAGAAAAGTGTGAATGTTTCTTTTGCTAAAAACAGTAAAAAGTAGTGCCCTGATGTGATAATTAGGGATGGGTGATATGGCACGATATTTCAGGGTATAATATCGTTGACAATATTTAAAAATATTGGCGATATTATTGTTTACGATATGATATGGCACACTCCTACTCTGAAGTAACTCTGGGTTAGTTTTGCTTATTCTGTGAAAAACAGATACTATTAGGAGAAGTAAATATGAGGATGCCTCACACTTCGGAGCAAATCATTTCCAAAATGTATTTATAACAGTAGTTAGAAATAAATCAAGTAACTGTTTAGAAAAAAAAATCTTTGTATGGTTGCTGTCCAAAGAAAAATGACTATCTTTACAGGAGAAAACCAACAATCGTCACCAGAAAAAAAAGTGTGTGTGTGTGAGAGAGAGTGTATGTGTAAATAGTCTCACAAGTTAGACTTCCGGTTATCATCACAGGGTCTGGTGGGCTTTAATGCTCAAAGTGGTCAAGTACCACTTACTTGAACAGGAAGAGACTTTTTCTTCCTGTTTCTTTTTTTGTACTGATTGCCAAAATAGTTGTACAACCAAAACCACATACCAGGAGTGGTAGTGGTACTTCTGCTGGCAGGCATTCCATATTCGTTGCTACTAATTTGAGCTAAAAGTTTAAAGACTGGAGGCTGCGTCTACTTCTTGCTCTTGAACGTGCTTTGCTGACTATGTGTAGAACATGCTGACTGCCTAACAGAAGAACCTTTTGTTTCTCCAAAGAATGATTTATAAACTGGTGCTCATGTTTGTTTCCTCTCATTAATAACTCTGTATCTTCTCCCGCAGAATTACTGCACAGCCAAAACCTTGTACATATCCGACTCAGACAAGCGCAAACATTTCATGCTGTCAGTACGAATGCTGTACGGTAACAGCGCCAACATCGGAGTCTTCCTCAGCAAACGCATCAAGGTCATCTCCAAGCCTTCCAAAAAGAAGCAGTCTCTGAAGAACGCTGACCGTGAGTGCAGAAACTTCACAACAGTATACACATAATCACAGACTTTACTGCTCCTCCAGCCAACCAGTACACTTGGAGGCGAGTGTACAGGTTTGCATTTTGCAGGTGTTTGGTAGTAGACCTCCCATCTTTCAGTCTGTTGTCTGGTGAAATAATACACATGTAGGAATAAAGAAATCCTTGCAGTCACACCAACGTTCAAAAGTATTCTGTAGCTAAAAAGTATTAAACTGGACATTCACTCCACAACTTTTAGCCTGATTTTACCCTCAAGATTCACAACTGAAAACAACTTTCCAGGTCAGGAGCTTGGTCAGAAGCAACTGGCGGCACTGATGATCTGATAAGGGCGATGTGAAACAAAGCAATCTCTTCGTCTGGAGTTTTCCAAGGTCTTCTTTTTCAAACATGATTGATTTTCAGACCCTGTAGTGTGAGATGGTCAGCTCTGAACTAAACTGAACGTGTTACTGAAAGTGTAAGTGGTAGCCTCAGGGGTGTGATACACACAACAATATTCTGTTACAGTTGTAATCTTTACATTGACTCCATGCAGTTTGTTTTGGTTTTTTTTTTTCATTTCTTTGGGAAAGGTGAAAGTAGTGTACTGTTAAAACTCTTTATGATGCACAAAAAGACCTTGGTTGTTTCACTTTTAAGAATATTGAGTACTTGTCTGTAGCTAGAACTCAGTAGGTGTGTGATACTCACTGTCTGCCGAATTGTGGGCGCATAACAAAGTGATAAGACGTTCTGCAAAAGACTGACTTTAAATCTGATGTCTGTCGTTCCCTATCCGATAGGATTTTATATGTAGTGTACTGTAGACCCAGCTTTTAGATTGTATGCAGCTAGGTCATTTGCAAACCTGTGCAAGCTACCACCAGGGGGAGACACAGCCACTGCCTACTCAGCTGCTTCAGTGCCAGTGTATGAACAGCACATATACAAAATGTTCTTCAGTGTTTATTGCAGTTAGCAGTCAGCACAGTATATATGTGGGAAATATATATATATATATATATATATATTCACAAATATAAATGCACTGTTTTCATGATATCACAAAAAACAATTTACCACCTGTTTAGCTCACAGCAGATTAGCCCAAAACATTTGTTCTAGAGTTGTAAGGAGTGCTGCAGCCTGGACTGCTTTTTCAGCGGATACTGTTTATGTCGTCACCACCTGAAATAACTAATAAATAAAAAAGAAAAACAATAAACAGAGAAATATCTTTATTTTTCTTGATGTTTTTTCTCCATATCTATTGAATGCATATCTATTAATTCTCCATATCTTTTAATTGTCCTTTAAATTTTATGAAGAATGGACCAATAGAAATGCATCAGAATCAGTTTCAATGACATGTCTTTACATTAACTTAGATATTGCTATTTAGGAGTTTATTGCTCTTAAAGCCACAGGTAATATTTGATGTCGTCTAAAATTGTTGGGCCAACCTTTAATGACTTTGTTTCTTATCTCTGTCTGTGTTTTGGTATGTGCAGTGTGTATAGCATCAGGAACGAAAGTGGCACTGTTCAACAGACTGCGCTCTCAGACGGTCAGTACGCGCTACCTACACGTGGAGGGAGGGAACTTTCATGCCAGCTCGCAGCAGTGGGGAGCCTTCTACATTCACCTGTGTACGTTTCACACGCCGACACCCGGTCCTAGCGCAGTGACATTACTCAAGCGTAGCTGCTCACTGGTGCGCTCAGATTGATCCATGAGTGGCGGCCAAGAACAAATTCGAGTTTAATAACATTAAGTCACGCAAAGACACATTACAAACCCCTTCAGGTATAATTTGTTTGTCTGCTAGATGGACCGGTCCAACATCACTGCAGACAAAACACCTTAACATCTTAATCTTACAGTCAGCAGACACAGATGCATGGGTAGCGCTTCACTTGAACCCTGATACGTAACATTGATATAACAGTGACGCAGCAGATCTGATACGCTGTCAGGAGACTGTGTCCAGTAATGTAACTGTGTTAAATGAAGGTGTTACTAAAACAGTTGTGTCCGTTTTGAATCCCTGCTTGCTGTGTGTTGTTCAGTGGATGATGAGGAGTCAGAGGGAGAGGAGTTCACCGTGCGCGATGGTTATATTCACTACGGCCAAACCGTCAAACTCGTCTGCTCTGTCACAGGAATGGCCCTGCCTCGACTGGTTCGTGCTATCTGTGTTTCTGTTTATGTCTGTCTCCTTCTGTTTCTTCGTCTGTCTGTATTAAATGTGCCCTAGAATACATTTGTTCAGCATTTTATATTCTCTGATACCTACATAATACGTACGCGACTTGGCCGGAAGCAGTTTTACATGCTCATTTATGGCCCCGTGATTTGGCCCTAGAATGAAATGAGCTGTTTTCCCTGAATAATGAATGATGAATGATTTGATGAGGTCTATTTTGATTTGCTGCTTTACAGTGAGACACCGCCATGATCACACAGAAGCAATGTGGTGAAAAAAAAGAGGCTCTATGTAAATAAGCTGGGTCATCATACTATTTTGTTAGCTATGCTAGTTAATTAGAGCTTGCTAGTAACTTAAGCCACTTGTACTGGCTATTTGCTTTCAGTCTCAACATCAATACATAGTTAATTAAAGTTGTTGCTTATTATGAAACCTCCAGTTTTATAATATAATATAATCTTATATAATATAAGATTAGTTTAAACATGAATATCAGTAGACAGTTCAGCCAATTGGGAAGGGTATGAAAGAGTCTTCAGAGCCTGGAACATTTTGCCATTTTCGTTGCTGTTGCTCTGTTGTCACATGTAAATTTTGAGGGTGTAAATATTTTTGAGTCAAGACTTTGATGAAGTTTGATTTGTGTTTGAAGGTGGAGACACTGTATGTCAGTTCTATGTACCCAACTCTGCTTACTCAACAATGCCAATGTAAATAGTTTTCCATTCTATGGGACCTTTAAAGCAGAAACCTTTATTGAGTAAGAATTTTAATTATTGAACAACATTCTTATAACACAGAGCTCATGAGCTGTCTGTAGATGAGACAGACCAATCAGAAGAAACCAAACACCTGTAAACTTAATATAATCACAACTAACTGGCAGTCTAACTCACTATTTTTAGTTTTCAAGCTTTAAGCCGTGAAAAATGGTAAACTGGTCGTCTTGGTCAAACTAACAAACATGGACCTCAACTTTCTGACAATAATCACAATTTAAAACAAATTCATAATTATATGTTTTCTCCTAATTGCTCAGCCCTACTGTCTATATAATTAGCTGTTTGATCAGAGATGCCCTTTAAAGTGATTCCCTCACACCTGGCTCAGCTCGGACCTGACCTGTCTCACAAAGCAAGTTCAGCTTAAACAGAGTTCCTGACTTAGCATCAAAAAAGCCAACAGATAGACCACCATTAGCTCATTTTTATTATGGCACTTAACAGCTGCCTCTTAACTCGGGCTTAGATGCTGAAGCTGTGATTACTCTCTTTGTGGTACACAGTAATGTCAACAACATGAAACATATTTTTTTAAAGACAGGAAGGGTCTTTCATGTGAATATGTAGAAAGTAAATAAAATAAACACCACATTAGTGCTCATCTGAGTAATAATTACTTTGTATTCTTAACATCTATATGTTGTACGATTTGCCTTCTCTAATAATGAAGCGATATTTTTCACACAAGTGACACCAGAAGTTTAAAAAAAGGAAAACAAAAGTGGGTCAGAGGGGTCCATCAACGACTGACTGGTCAGAGGCTCGCCCTGATCTGTTTATGATCCTAAATCCTAAGCTCAAGGTTAAGTTGCTGTCATGATGTTGCTCCACCAATCTGAGGCAGAACGTCCCGAGAACTGAGCAATAATTTTAATCCTGAGAAAACACTGTGAAGACCACTCTGATGATCTCTGCTTATCCACTCTTTATCATCTTAATGTATGTTTTTCCCACTTTTCCTCTCTATGTGCTACACTCATGCAGTCCTGCTTGTTTTCCTCCGTAGATCATCCGTAAGGTGGATAAGCAGACAGCCTTGTTGGATGCAGATGACCCCGTGTCTCAGCTGCATAAGTGTGCCTTTTACCTGAAGGACACGGAGAGGATGTACTTGTGCCTTTCCCAAGAGAGGATCATCCAATTTCAAGTGAGAGCCTTTTTTCTAGTACGCCTACACACACGTGACGCTGCAGTGGCAGCATGATGCTTTTGATGCAGGAGAACATCTTCAGGCCTACATGGTTATATGTATCTCTGTGCACTAGTATAATTCCCATGCAACTGATATACTATAGAACTGATGTGCTGAACTGATCGTGATATTATATTGTGATGAATATGGGCTCATACACCAGTTCTCTCCTGGATTACATCTCTTAAGTGTCCATATCATGAATAACTGATTTTCCAGAGTTTGAAGTAATATATAAATATTGTTAAATGTTTAAAATATACAATTCCATACAGTTCACATCTTAAAACTAAGCTATAGAAACAGCGTGTTTTGTATTCATTGTTTGTGGGATTAGATTTAATTTATTATATATGTCATTACGTATATCTACCTAATTAGCCTACAGCAGCCCTACTTATTCACATTACTAGTGTTTCAGCTTTCTAACACAATACAGGGCAGCCAGTCAGAACAGACATTACTTATATCAATACAAGAATGATCATGTATAAAGTCAGTTATGACATAGAATTGCTGTGAATGGACAGGTGGACAACAGAGAAGTTGAATATTGGCTCTTTAATTGCATTGTCTGATCTGGAGCTCCTAAGGGCTAAATGGACACCAACTACTTGAATACAGTATTAGAGAGTGGAAGGCCCATACAGCACCATCTGCTTGCTGAAAAAGAAAGGAGGAAGCAAAATCTATTATTCATCACAAATACAATAAGAATTTAGAAGTGAAAATGAGTGCTGGAGTGATATTTTAATCCACAAGCTCCTGTGAACAGATGAGACAGATCTAGATCTTCACCATTCAGAGTAGAACATATCAGACGTATCCTGACAAGCCAATTCTGAATTCTTTTTGTATTTGTGATGAATAACAGATTTCCCTTCCTCCTTTCTTTTTCTTTTTCCAATTTCATCTGTATAGTATATGTACCTGATACAATGGACAGTGAGAGTAGATACAAGGTAAATGTAAACTGTGTACATCTCATGGTTGGTCAGCTCAGTATGTATGTTATTCTTTGCTACTTAGGCCACTCCATGCCCAAAGGAACCAAATAAAGAGATGATCAATGACGGCGCCTCTTGGACAATCATCAGCACAGATAAGGCAGAATACACCTTTTATGAGGGAATGGGTCCTGTCCAGTCATCTGTCACACCTGTGCCTGTGGTCGAGAGCTTACAGGTACACTCACATAGTCATGCTTCACCAGGGCATGAGCCCTATATATACTCATCCACCACCTCATCTCATGGAAGGTTTGTGGTTGTGGAAAAATTAATTAAAAAGTTAATCACATTAGCTAGAGTCCGGTGTTACACCAAAATAAGCATATAACTCCAAAAACAGCATTAAAAAAAAATCACATTATTAATGGACATAAAATGAAATAGCCGCTTTTGTGTGGGCCTTTAAAGGGTTGTGTATGTGAAAGGAGTAAGACGTGCATATGTTCAGACAGATATTAGTGATATTAATGTGTGTCTGTATGTGTGTTTATGCAGCTAAACGGTGGAGGGGACGTAGCGATGCTGGAACTAACAGGACAGAACTTTGCTCCAAACCTGCGTGTGTGGTTTGGAGATGTGGAAGCAGAAACTATGTACAGGTATTTTTTATTTTTTATTTTTTTTATTCACAGCAATCACATACAACACACTGGAGGTCCAAATGGCTTACCGCTCACAATTAATGTGCTAGAGCTGTAATTTCCAATATATAAACTCTGAACTGTTTACAGATAAAGCCTTTAAACCCTTTTGTGTAAAGGTGTGAGTGAAATGTTAGGATGGTGGCTTCCTTCAGGCTCACTTAAGAGCTAGTGACATTGACCAGCACAGGCAGAGTGACGTGGGGCCACTCTGGTATTTTATCTTTATTATAACAGGGCATAAACAGGAAACAGGGTGAAAAACTCATTTAAGGTGTGTCTACTATATTAATATATCTATTTCAAGTTTCACATATTGCTGTTACTGTAAAATAAATAAAGGCTTGAAAAAAAATTATAGTTGTAGCTAGACTTAAATCAAGATTTATGCACCCTGTTCTGCGTCTTCAGTTTACAAGCTATATCTAACAAACTAACAAGTAACCTAAACATATACCTCACAAATTAAGACAATGTAATAGTGCATGTCTTGGTCCACCTCAGTTGTTGCCCCCTTAAACCCTAGATGTATTAATCAGTTATTATTATTTTTATTAATCCACATTATTGTTAGAACATAAATTCCCTTTTAAATTTACTCTCGTCTTGAGTCCAGTTCACTTTCATCCATATTAAAATTACACTCTGATTGATTTTGAAAGTGAAAGTAGTGCAGTGAGTAACACAGCTGCCCTCCTCAAGAAAGAGTCCCAGTGAGACTCCTCAAGCTTCCTCTGTTACTTGATTACAGTGTAAGTCGCTCTGGACTAAAGCATCCGTGTAGTATGATGGATATTTATCATTAGGTCTTTATATCAGCTCATACCTTTTTTAGTAGATACAGTTCATTACTGAATGTCTGCTGTGAAACTAATATGTGTGATTATTATGATCGAAGTAAACGAAAGTACATTGCATTAGTGAAAACAGTATCTTGTAAGTTCCATCAGCCTCATAGCTACAACACAGAGCTGAAGAAACAGACATCACATATCAGACGTGTAGGCTTATCGAGTAGACGAAGGTTCTGTACATATCATTTCTCTCTGAGCTGTTACTTTCACTGACGGAGCGCGAACCTGTTTGTGCTGCAGATGCGGGGAGAGCATGCTGTGTGTAGTTCCGGACATTTCAGCGTTTCGTGAGGGGTGGCGGTGGGTAAGGCAGCCCGTGCAGGTCCCGGTGACGCTGGTGCGGAACGACGGCATCATTTACTCCACCACACTGACCTTTACCTACACGCCGGAGCCCGGGCCCAGGCCCCACTGCAGCGCAGCCGGAGCCATCCTGCGGTCCGGCAGCAGCGGTCTGCTGACCACCGGCGGGGGCGGCACGGGGGGAAACGCAGACACGGCAGCCTACGGCACCAACAGCACGGCAAACTCAGTCACAGCATCGACCTCCAACGCCACAGCCGCCGTGGTGTCCTAACGCACACAGGAACACTCGATGTGGAACTCGTGCCGTGGTGGGGGGAGGGGCGGAAATTAACAGCAAACAAACAAAAAAAGACAGAACGTACATTTTTACAAACGTGCTGCATATTGATTTCAAATCCCGAGGATGGAATTGAGGAATACATACAGTCGAACAGGTGGGGGAAGAGGAGAGGACGCAGTCTTGGGATTTTCCACTCGCTGCACACTTCCGTAATGCTCACTTAAGTGTGTGTGTGTGCGCGTGCGTGTGGTGCTGTGTGAGACGGACACAGAAGCCAGAAAGGCCGAACGCACCCACCGAAGAGATGGAAAACGAGAAGAAGGACCCCCCGCAAAGACACATCCGCCATGTACAAAAACGTGTTTTCTGAAAGAAGTTCCACTCCCCACCACACAACCCCCCCACCCCACCCCCAACCTCTTCCTTTCTCCTCCCTCTTTCCTAGTTTGTGTGTATGTGTGAAGGAGTGTGATGTGTCATGGCTTGCGGGTGGATCTGGACTCTTTAAAGGAGGGTCACTTTCAAATTGTAAGAGTTACATATAGTTTTTATGGACCAATGTTATTGTATAAGCTTTAGTAATGGTACATTTTTCTCCATACCTTTTTTTTTGTATCAAAACATATAGTATGCTTTTGTTACCAAATAGATTCTGTTCCTATTCTGAGCTTTTACACACTTTTTTTTTTTATTGGTTACTTTCTGGGTTTTATTTGACTCTTCTTCTTTAAGGATGAGGGCGTAGCAGGGTGTTGTTGGCTTCTGTATAAAGCTTCTTTCATCTCTTCAGCGAACAGCTGCTTTTCACCTGTTTGCTTGGACTTCGTTTTTATACTTCACGATTTTTAAAATGAGACTTTTGTTCCTTGTTTTTTCGTTTTCTTTAGAAATTGTCTTTGGGAAGAAACTCAGAGGGTCTGTTTTTTTTTTATTTTTTTATTTTTTTTATTGTTTTTTTTTATTTTTACAAAGTCTTTGAAAAGAACAAAAAAGCTTTAAGCAACGCCTCTGCCTTGCCTGCAATATGATGTGAACATGCTTCCTTTAAGGGTTTTGTATTTTATGTGTCTTGGTCATACAGGAGGAGGTGTAATCTCTCTCCTTCTCTTCTTGTTTAAAATCAGTGAATCCAGAAAGCACCATTCGCAATACAGAGGCCTAAAGTCGGGATTTACGTATCCACTCATCGAGTCCTAACAGTAGCCGTAGAGTAGAGTTCGATTCTAGCGCACACAGAGTGTACGACACATATCTACGATCTGAAGCAGCGTTGCTTCAGCGTTGTTTAGATTCTGGGTAACACTCTACTGTAGGACAGTGTTTATAAGGTGACGTTACACCTACATAAGCCTGTCATGGCAGCCGACATAACCCTACGTTTATGAACGTATGAACCTATTGAAACAAGCCTGATTTAATATTTATGTCAGTAGTCGTGAAGGGCTTGCATAGGTGCCCTGAATACTGCCTTACAGTAAAGTGTTACTGGATTTTGTTAACATCAGGAGTGTCATGGTAACTGGTCATTTTTTGTGCTTTTAAAATCAAAACAATGGCATTTTTGTAAAGAAAAAGAAAAAAAAACCCACAAAAAAACCTTTTCAATTCCTTTTCGTCTTCCTACACTTCGCTTTTTGCCACCAATACTTCCAGTGACTGGATTATTATACTGGATCAAGTCATATCCTTCATTAGACGTGGCCTTACTGTAACAACGTGGTTAGAGTGCAGTTCACGCCTTAAAAACGTGGCCTGTGAACTACGAGCTCCTAAGCTCAGCCTTGTATCGTTTGTTTTGTATTTTTCCCCGTTTAAAAAAAAAACGAAAGAAAGAAAACAGCTGTTTAACATTGAGACTTGACACCCTTAACTTCTGTATGTTGTGGGACTTTAGATGATCGGTCGAGACGATTTTCTCTCATACGAACATACCCAAAGATATTGTGATACGTAGTTGTGTCTGTTTGTGTGAGTGTGTTGGCGGTCATGGCCTCTTGTACACCAAAAGTAGAGAGCTTTATTACACCAGTTTATTGATTTCTTTCTCGTGGCCTTGCTAACACACTAATGTATGTCAAGATTTATTACTGGCGAGTTAACTAACAGATCAGCCTTCTCTGGTAGTTTTGTAACTTTTCTTTTTTCTTTGTACAGTAACTTAACTCGTAAGGACCACCGATATGCTTCCTTTTAATTCGTCTCCTTTTTTCTGTTTTCGCACCTCAATCTAGCAACTTCCTGTGGTATCTGTTGAGCAGTTTGGTGTCCAAATTCCTCACTTTCTTTATATCGTCCTCGTAGTGATGGACAAGGGACTAGAGACGTGTCCAATAGAACTTAATGGCCTTTAGATACGTGTTTGTCTTTCAAAGATATATGCATACAGCAATATTGTATAGGTCACGTTCTGTGTCTTGGTCTGTGGGAATAACCACTGATTTTCACCAGCCTGATCCACTTTATTTGTGGCTATAATGAACAGCACACTCGTCTCGAGTCCAGTTCACTTTGTTTCATGCTCATCACTTCAAAAAAAACAAAGAAAGAAACAAAAAAACAAAACAAACAGCGACATACAGCGACTACAGGCGCGCGCCCTGCCTGTGTTGAATCCATGGACAGAGGTTTATGGCGAGAGACCTCCAGCTTCTTTGTTTACATTCCTGTTTGTAAACAAGTGAGTGAAACGTCCTCTGTTGTGGAATGATTCAGTAGACCTAATGCGTATGTAACAAGCCAGCATCTGCAGAGGAGCAGTTTCAGTCTTCCTTGCTCGGTGGATCTTTGGTTAACGGTCGTAAATGTGGTTAAACAAGGCAATATTTTTTTAAGAGTTAAGTGGCATGTGGAGCACTTCCCGGGGAAAACTGTAATTTGAATGTTCTGAGTAATAATGTTCAGTAAGCCAGAGAGCGCTGATCAGAAAACAAGGTGAATCAGTTTCAGAACATTGACGACAAAAACAAAGCTGCATTTTGTCGCTGTTCACAAAAAAAAGCATTTCTCAATAATTCTCCAATAATCTGTTCATCAAAAAATGTTTACCCATCATAGAGAACAGTTACTGTGTTAAGATTATTGTGTATTAGTAAAAACCTGGCCGTATGATATGCTTTATGATTCAGGGGCTCCGATTCAGTATATTGCGATACATTGCAACACAGTAAGCAAAGTGTTAAACTGGGATTATTTCCTTATTGGGATTACTTCAATCTAATTATAGGGAAAGAGTCATAATTTATGAATGTTAACTAGTCAGATAGCTTTGCCAGTGCTATGCCATGCACCCTTACACTACTTGTTTACATTGGAGTGAAAGAGTCTAACCGCTAACTGCTAGAAATCAGGGGTTTAAACCCAACATAAGATCAAGCTCTGTCTGAATCTTTACATGTAAACTAATCATTAAAAATCAGTACAGTGTTTTTGAGAATCAGTGCAGTATCACAAAACACAGTGGTGTGACATTCGAGTGTACCCATGTTTTCATACACTCTTAGTTTAAATAATGTTGGGAGGAAATGTTATATATATTCTTTTTTTGGACAGCGACAATTTGCAAAGGGTGATAAGCCTGTGTTGGTGGTTTGGGGGGGTCTGGGGTGGGGTGGTGTAATATGAGTTTTGTTTGTACCCTGTTAAAAGTTCAGATTTTTTTGTACTGATATGAAAGCTAGCTTTAAAGTGTAATATTGCAATATTGTAAATTATTGTGAAATGATCTCCCTATTTAATGTGGTGTCAATATTGATGAAAAAGTGCTTTAAGGCCAGATTGCCTTCATGAAAAAGTCCCGTTTTTTTATTTTGTTCTTCACCCGTTGACGCTGTTTGTTTAATTCCCTTCGAGAACCGTTCAGTCTGTTGTGAAAACGTGACGAGTTGGCTCACATCTGCCTTTTCTTTGTTTTACCTTTAATCACAATGGTGGCTTGAAGCTGCGGCGGCTCTCTGAACAAGCCTATATGACAATCCTAGCTGTTTCTTTTCTTTTTTTTGTTTTTTTACTGTTTACACTTTTCTTTTTCTTTATCGTGTTCATGGTGTGGAGCTTTAGAATGAAGGACTTCTCCAGAGAGACTACAACTTTAAACTGATTTCAATCAGCGGCGTTTTACGTCACTTATGGAACTGAATCCCAGTCGGTCACGTCTCGGTGTGTCTCAGTTCCAGTGTTTAGGGATGTTCATGTGTCCTTGTGATAAGAAACAACAGTGTCTTTGTAGCTGGAGGCACGTATGGTAGCAGCAGTCCAATGTTACAGACATCAGTAGCCTTCCGTATATAAATACAGTAAGAACCGTGCACAGAGTCACCGTCTACTTTTCTATCTCCGGACAGCTTTCAGAGTGCAGCGGTTCTGTTTCTCATGCGTCCACTTGTTTCACTGTTCATGTTTTACTCGGCTCTTCCAAAAGCAGCTGTTTTTTATGAGCTCTGATCAACGTGTGTGTGTGTGTGTGTGTGTCTGTGTGTCTGTATGTCCTCTAATATGCCAAATGACTTTTTAACTTAGACTTTCATGCACTGCTTAAAAAAACTAAACTAAACAAAACAAACAAACTAAAAAAAAACTTGGCACCAGAGGCAGCTTCAGAAAAGGTTTCTTTCATTCTGTTAGAAAAGAAGTCGGAAAGGCAGGAGCTTCTTTGTAGCGTTACAAACTCAACATTACAGAGAACACAATACAGAACCGCAAGGCCATCTCTCTCTCTCTCTCTCTCTCTCTCTCTCTCTCTCTTTCTTTCTTTCTTTTCTTCTCAGTCTCTTTCTCTTGTGCACTCTTGTGCCTCGTGCACTCGCTCACTGTCTCTAGTCTCACTCTTTCAAATGGCTTCTCTCATTTTTACTCTCATCTTTTTTGTGCTCTGTCTTCTTTCATGCACACTATATCTCTCTTTCTCATTCTCTCTCTCCCCCTCACACACTCTTTTTGTTTTTTCTTTGCCCTCTCTCACCCTGTCTCTCTTGTTCCCTTCCTTTCTTTCTCCAATGCTTTTTTTCTTTACTTCTCTCTCTCTCTCTCTCTGTCTCTCTCTCTCTCTCTCTCTCTGTCTGTCTCTCTCTCTCTCTCTCTCTCTCTCTCTCTCTCTCTCTCTCTCTCTCTTGTGCACTCTTGTGCCTCGTGCACTCTCACTGTCTCTAGTCTCACTCTTTCAAATGGCTTCTCTCATTTTTACTCTCATCTTTTTTGTGCTCTGTCTTCTTTCATACACACTATATCTCTCTTTCTCATTCTCTCTCTCCCCCTCACACTCTTTTTGTTTTTTCTTTGCCGTCTCTTACCCTGTCTCTCTTGTTCCCTTCCTTTCTTTCTCCTATGCTTTTTTTTCTTTACTTCTCTCTCTCTCTCTGTCTGTCTCTCTCTCTCTCTCTCTGCTCTGCTACACTCAGTTAAAATGGAAAATGGTATGACTGAATGGCTTGATTGTGTTTTGTCCTTTGTTGATAGGCGGCTTCTCTCTGTGATACGTTTGCACTTATTCGTTGTTCTGTTTGCCTCGTGTATCTAGAGAGAATCCTGTTTGTATTATGTTTTTCTGATGTCCAGCTTTTTCATACATTTTCATTAATCTCACCTTCTCTTCCTTGCATCCAAATCCTCTCTCTCTCTCTCTCTCTCTCTCTCTCTCTCTCTCTCTCTCTCTCTCTCTCTCTCTCTCTCTCTCTCTCTCTCTCTCTCTCTCTCTCTCTCTCTCTCTCTCTCTCTCTCTCAGTGTACTGTTGTAGTGGTAACAAGCAGAGGTGTTGGTATGGTAGTGGTATCAGTCCTGACAGTAGGATCCTGTGCCGTCTGTGATATTTTAGCAATAACGTGAAACAAAGAGGACAGTTGTTGTTGTCGTTGTTGTTGTTGTTTTTGTTTTTTTATTATTAATTTTTTTTACATATATATAACATTAGTTTGTTTCAGTTGTCTGTTTTGTACATATTGCACCTGCTCAGTTCCTTATGTCATTCAATGAAAAAAAAACTTGCAATATTGGCATAAAATCCAGAAATAAAAAAGTGAGAAATATCCAGATGTGACTTTCTTTCTCTTCTGAAGATGCAAAGTGTTTACATATGTGTGAGTCCACATTGTCTACAGCCTTCCTTGCTCAGTGGGTCTTTCACGGGTCTTTCACTAATGACTGTAAACGTGATAGCTGAACAGCGTAACCGGCTGATATAGATCAATCATATGTCTGTCATGTAGCTCTGTGGTATGTAGTGCAAAAAAAAAAAGGAAAATTGTTTAATAGTGAGAGTAGTGCTGAACAATACTGACCAAATTCTGTAGCACAGTGTTTCCCCATTGTATCAGAGGATCAGATGAATAACCAGTATTAACCCTCCTATCATGTTATGGGTCAATTTGACCTGTTTCCACTTTGATTTATCTGAAATTCTGGTCACCGTCCCTGACGAAGATGTTTATTAAGTAGTTGTTAAATTGGTGTATATACTGTACGTACTCATATTTCATCTGCCTGAATCTCCTAAGTATTTATTATTAAGTTTGACTTGACGCTTTGCTTGCGTGATGAGTGTTTATACTGTGCAGGTCAGTTTGATCCATAACATTATGAATGTAATGAGTTTAAACATGATAGGAGTGTTAATAAGTCAGTGAACTGAAGCTGCCTGAAAATTCTACAAATGTCTTAATAACTGGGCATAAATTGCTGTGCTTTTTTTCTGTTTTTTTTTTTTCTTTTCTCAAAATTATGCCATATAGAAGTTTGCATGACATCATAAAGGACAAAACAACATTTCCAGAAAAAAAGCATACATTTTATTTCATTATATTTTCAAAACTACAGCTACTGATATGCTCAGTTCCCAAATTTTTCCCAAGTGTTGTTGGAAGAAGAGGTGATGGAGCATAAACATGAGTGATAAACATGAAGCTGTTCCAGCCTTTTTGGAAATGGTATTGTATATCATGTGTTTATTATATAATTTGGTGGGAATGTATTGGATTCTTATGTAAATTGGCCAGGGGTGTGCAACAGGGGCGTAGCAGCAAATTCTGGGCCCTGTACACTCTCAATGTCCGTGGGCCCCTATCCATGCCAGTACACGAGGAACGTGAGCAAAAAAAAAAAAAATATCAGGATTTTCATGGGCCCCTCTCCCTACTCGGGTCCTGGGTAGTCAGGTCCACTTTTCCCCCCACTACCACGCCCATGGTGTGCAAACTTTTACCTGAACTATATGAACCAGTACTAATTTTAAAACCAAACTAAATCTTCTTTCTTTTTGTATATTCAGCTTTAAACTACATGAACTACCAGCAGATTTAGCCCAAATATTCTCCCCCTCAGTTTTTAAGTATTTGAAAGGCTCTTGTGTGTGTTTGCTGCTTGCCGTAGTGGAAAGACGTGGTGGGCTTAAAACTAACCTGTGTGTTTAGATTTGTTCAGCTTGCTGGTCACTCAAGTATAGACGGGGGAGAGCTGTTATCCCCGCCGGAGCGGTGACTCGTGGGTAATGTCACTGGTGCCTTGTCAGTGCGGCTGCCTTTCTAAATCCTGTAACTCTCTGCGTCCTCTCCTGCGAGCCCGTTAAAAGCCTCGCTTCTCTGCCTCTGATTACTGTACTGCACAGGAGCCCGCCGAGTCTCCGCACACGCACCCAGACACGTTTCCATTTAGCTGCCCAAACATTTTATTGGGTTGCTGTTTGTATATACGAGAGCATCCAGTTCAGGCGCTTAAAAGCTTTATTTAATCCTCTCTACTTGTGAAGGTAGCCATCTCACTCGCCAGCGCAGACTGTTGATGGATATGAGAAAATCTCAGCCTGAGAAATCGCAGTGGCTTTTACATAATGCTGAGAATTAAATGTATTCAATTATATTTACTGCTGATATTACGAGTGCAAAGGAATACTTACTGAAGGGACCATATCATGGACTTTTCTTTCACCTGTTTTTGTATGAAGCGTGAAAACAATTCACAGTTTTAACCCATACTATTCAGCTCCCAGTCCATATTTGGAAACTAAGCTACACAGGCAAAGGTGTAGTCACATTCATTACTCAGGTAGAAGTATAGATACTAGGGTTTAAAATAACTTCTGTAGAAGTTGAAGTATCAACTCAAGCTTTTTACTCAATTAAAAGTGTAAAAGTACTGATTTTTAAAACTTTTTTTCAAAAGTGAAAGTAATGTAAGGTGAAAAAATAGCATTAGAGACAAAAGCTTAGTCCGCACCACATGAGCCTATAGTACACTAGCCCACCTCCCCAAAACCCCCATTCTTCTAAAAGCCATAATGACTATAGTGTTATATTAAAATGTTAATGTTAATAACTTTTGGGATGCAACAGGCTTCCTGCTTCAGCCTCATATATGCCCATTGAAAATGAATGTATTAGAGTAACTGTCTATAAGTATTGTAATGGTGCAGTCAGACTTCAAAGGCATGTAATCAATAATCTTTATTGGGATGTAAATGTATATGAATGAAAACAAGCTGAAAATGAAATAGGAGTAACGAGGCTACTTTTAAAATGTAAGACGTAGAAAGTACAAATAGTGGTGTGTAAATGTAAGGAGTAGAAGTAAAAAGTCATCTGAAAAATAATTACTCCAGTAAAGTAGAAATTACCAACATGTATACTTAAGTAAGGTAACAAAGTATTTGTACTTCATTTCTTGACACCTCTGTACACAGGCCATTTTGAAATTATTGTTTTTGTGATGTCATAAAAAATATCACAATAACTATCCAGTTATTTAGCGAGCAGCAGTTCAGCCTCATTAGTTTAATTAATTAAGTTTTTTTCCCTTGACTGCTTTTTCAATAGAGTGTCAAACAGGACGGCCAATCATTTACATACATCAGTCTTGAAGGCACAGTAACCAAAAGATGCTATTCTAAGAGATGGAGAAAAGTCATTCTAATGACTGTTGGTGTGTGTTGCCCTGGTGTGAGTGGATCCACCGCACATATTATACATGCTCTCTAGTGGTCCTCTGGTGGTCTTGACCAGAAGTGTGGGTCAAACCAACACTGCAGTTGTGGTCAGGGGTCTGCTCTGAGTCAGTGTATGTAAAACAGTGTCTGTTTGGAGTTGGAGTCTGGAGTTGGATCAGTGCTGATATTTCGGGATGAGTTAGGCGGTGAAGCTAACAAGATGTTTCCCGTAGCCTTGGAAAAGATGTTACTGTGTTTGGAAAGATTAAATTATTGGCCTGCATCAGGAACAACAAATGAGGTCGGACAAAATCTGTATGACTGTGAACAGAGATCGTTTCAGTGCCTAGTCGAATTGTAAAAAAACTTTCACAACTGTGTTTAATAGTGAACGTAATAAATACGTAAAAAATGTATTTTTGAGCAATGGAATATGGTCATGCGGTCTGATGAGTCTAGATTTGCTCTGTTCCAGAGTTATCAGTAGTGCATCAGGGTGAGAAGGTGGTTTATTAAGTGATGCACCCATGATTGCCTCTGGAGGCAATGTTGTGAATTGGGGTTGCTTCAGTCGGGCACAGCAACAATATGTGGCAATAACGTGAAGTCAACTGACCTGATCTGAATGTAGTGAATTAACAGATTATCTCATTAGTAGATTTTTTCCTCCCCTGCATGGACATATTCCAGAACAACAATGTAGAAATTGATTGAGTGCAGATTGTGAAAGAGTGGTTTAGGAATCCATTTCACACATGAATTGACCATCACAGAGTCTTAATCCTGTTGAAAGTCATTGAGATGTGTTTCACAGAGTGGTTTGACATGCAAGATTTCAGCTAAAAGGTAATTTAACTTGAAATAAAAGGATACAAATAGATGGAAATAAACATTGGGATGTTGCCTAAGGTTGTTGAAAACAATGCGAACGAATTTGCACTATAATAAAAGCTAAAGCCATTTAACAAAATATTAAAGTGTGACTTTTTTTGGCCTGGTGGTCAATGTAAATCAAAATGACAGCCAGGTATCAGTGTTTATGAGCTCATTGCAGGGATTATTGAACTGAACAGTCTCCTCAGTAGTGGATGGCTTCACAACTGATCACAATAAAGTTATCCCAGACTTGTTGCAGATGTGTTAAGTGGCATTATGTTACATACCTGTCATTTACTGAGAACTACAGTTACCCACTTTATGGTTGGATCTATAGGCATTTTTGGGATGTGGTAAATTGTTTATAGAGATTGATAGGGTGGTGAATTTAGTGAAAGTGGGACGATATGTGTGTAAAAACTGGAGTGAAAGTGAAAAGCATTGTGTTTCCCAAACTCTAATATCCCAATAAAAGCTATATTCTGTAGATGATAGTTCTGCTCGAGTGATTGAGGGAACAGCAGTGAAGTGGCAGAGCAAGCGATGGGAGAAAACAATAATAAATGTTGAGAATTTCAAAACACTCATGTTTTTTCATTAAACATATTAACAAAAGATTTACATAAAACAGGACCAGGAAGGAACCAGCAGGAATTCTGCAGAGCTTTTCCATATGTTAAGTCTGAGGAAGCAGATGGAGTATATTCTAAATGTATTATGTAGATGTTACTTTTTATGTGTGGTGAAGAGAGAAGTGATGCAGATGAAGTACTGCTGCTCAGTGCCTTTAAATGTAAACAGCTGAATCCATTGGAATGAGTGTGGGGTTAAGTCAGTTTTCGGGCTGGAGCGATATAACAATGCATAGAAGCTGTAGTAGCTTAATTAAGCCTTTATTATGTTTAACATTTAGCCAATAGCAAGCAGGGATACAAGCAATTACACTGTTTGGATACATACAGTAATATAAGCACTTTTTGCACTATTTACAGCAGACACAGTTTATAACAGCTGCTGTTATAATAAAACTTAACAAAAGCTCAGTTTAAAAAAACAAAAGCCTCCAAAACACTTTCTAACAACCTGAAGTCATACAAAATGCTACATTTCCCAACGTCCCGTTTGTGAGGGAAAGGGCCCAGGTGTGGGTGATGGCCCTTCCGCAGGTGCTTTTATGTGGCTGGCAGGTGTGAAAAGTCTCATGTGATGATAAGGAAAGACTGCATGTCAAATAAAGGGTACAAGCTGTTCGGTTTGAGGAACACACAGTGTTTGGATAAAGAAGCAAGCGTGTACCTGTGAGGGAGAAAAACGGCCGGCCCTGCGTCGGCATACCACATCAACAAGAGCGCCGCTTGTCAGGAATGACATACGGCAAAACCTATTTACACATATCCACATATTTCTGTGGCAATGACAATAAATTGCGCTCGGAGAGGCGCTCTCCAAATCTGGCGGGATCTTTCAGTATATTTCTGCATCATCATCTACAGACGCAAACAAGACTTCGGTGTGTTCCTTTTGTCAGCTGAGAAATCGCCCCGTGGATAACTCAGTGATATATAGCTGAGATTATGTACACAGATCCTCAAGCTGAGTTCTGTGGAGTTAGTCTGGCAGTGTTGTGAAGGCCTGCGCGAGGGTCCACTATGCTGGAGGTCTGTAAAGTCTCCCAAAGCGCAAGCTGTGCGTTTTCTCATAACATCTGGATAGCCTCAGTTCCCTGCACCCAGCGTGTTCCACGAAAGGGGAACATCCAGCCTGCGGGGGGAGAGCTTAAAAGAAAGAATACCTTTGACTTCTCACCCAAATTCATGACCCAAAGATAAATTTATGGCCACTGTTTTCTCTTTGGTCTGCTTCAAGATAGATATCTCACTTCGTCTGACTGGAAGTATATACAAGCAGTTAGTTCTCGCCAAATCAAATACAGGTTGGCAGCATATCAAATGAACACACCTTACCTTAAATGTAGCCAGTTATCCTAGACACGTCAGAGGTTTGCTTCTTTAGCTTTGCACTGGAGCCACGAGGCTAATGCAGCTAAAGTTATACATCACAAATGTCTAACACAGTCATTCGTAATGGTTTGATGTGAAATGGTTAATTGTAGAGAAGCTTACAGATTTCTTTACAGTGGTGGGGATGGGAACCAGGGGACACAATGTCTACAGCATTGTTTACTATTCAAAATAACTTGCAAATCTAGAGGTGACCCGAGTTTTACTATTGTAGCTATATAATGAAAAACACAACTTAACAGGAGAGATGAAAAACTGTCTTAAGTTGTTTTTAATTAACATAAAATGGCAAAAGTAACGCATTTCTGTTGGTACATTGATTATGAAAGGTAATTTATATGACTATAAAGGTAAAAAAAGTGTTTTTTTTGAGTGCTGTAAAACATTGCCTTATCAGGCAACATATTTATAACCATTCAATGCACTAGCTTCTTGCTGTGTAGCTTTTAGAGGCATTACATGCTGTGGATGTTCGGTTACCATCAGCACTGCTGTGAACTATTTAGAGGGTGAAAGTTTCTCTAGAACAGAGCATTTTACATCAAAACCACACATACTTACATGTTCTACAGAGAATATATATATATATATATATATATATATATATATATATACCATTAACTTTTATACAGGCCACATTTTCTGTTTGATTTTTCATTAATTTTTAACATTAAAATTTTTGTGCATTATAATATTGTTTTGGTGCATTAAAATATTTCTCTAGGATGTGTAATCAACCTTATGTCCTTTGCTCCAGCACAGGACTAAAGAAGCAAACTTCAGACATGTGTCTTGCCTAATTGGTTACGTTTGGGAAAAGTCTCTCACTGAAAATCTATAAATACATGTATTACATATTTTATGAGTATTAGTTAACTAGTACAGTTCTCCTCTAGCCAGAGAACTGTAGGTGGGCCATATGACTGGAAAGACGCAGACAGGACCAGAGACAGTCCATAAACTCCTTTGTCTTATATAAGCATCCCATATGAGTCAGTGCCCTAATGCGGACTGGAGACCCTCTCAAGCCGTCCACAATCATGCTCCATTTGATGCGCGTGTTTACTGAACCATGATATGCACCCAGAGTTAAACACTGCACTCTGTCTAGCATCAATCTTTCAATGTCCCTGCCAACCGGTGCATGAGTATTTACGCCTGTCTCGCATGTCACGAGCTGTACAACCATGTTAGCTGCTTAGCCGTCAGTCAACAGCCGGCGTCGGTCCATTTAGAAGAAAGATTCATATCCATGTCCAAAGTCTTCAAACATTGTAGAGCTGCCTAAATTGAAGGTCAAAGTCTTTGGTTATACAGTAGCGTGCAAAAGTCTAAGGCCAGCCATGAAAACAGTGTATCTGAAAAAATGTATCTGTAAAGCAAGTGTGTTTAACTCGAAACATTAAGATCAATACAAATAATGGGCAGAAGAGCAAGGGTTTTCTTTCTGCTCTCCTTGATTCACCTCAGCTGCTGCCGAGTAATACTTTGTTTGTTATTCATTACAATAACTTTAAAATATTGATATCACAGAAACCCACACTGCTGTGCAGGAGTCACAGACCACCCGTCATTTATTTAAATTCCAGCCAGAATAGTCAAAATATTCAGTTATTCAGTTTCCTAGGATTATTTCTGTGGAGATTAGATAACCAGCTTGCATAAGGAAGGGGAAAGTAAAAGCACGAACAAAACATGAGTTTCTGAAAAACCTGTCACCATCAGGTAAACATTACTTTCATCTTTGAGAGCGAGGAGACAATCAAGCTCCACTCCTACTTCAGATCTGAAACCATACTCTGAATTTTCCATCTATCCTTTACTGTAAGAACACAACTCAACACTATGAGTCTTATAGAATATGTAGCTGTCGAGAAGCCCTTACTGAGAAAATCTAATCTAACCAAAACTAAACATTTCTGATGTTCTCAGAACAATGGACTGTTCAGTCCAGAGTCCAGAACTCAACATCCCTGAACGTGTTTGGGATTACTTTAGAAGCAGAAATGCAACTTCTTAAACTAAACATTGGTCTCTTGGTGACTTTTGCTCAGTACAGCTCAATACTCATTTGAGGCCCTAAAGATTCTAAGTGCCTAAAGCATTCAGACTAACAATAGCTTTGGGGCAGTCAGAGGTTAGAGGTTAAGGAACCAGCTTTGTGACTGAAAGGTCACCTGTTTGGTGCCGTGAGCTGACAAGACATGACCTAAGCACCCTTGAACAAGACACCCAGCCTCCCGGGCACTGTGTATAGGACTGCCCACCATCTCAGGTAAGTGTACTCGCTAGTGTGTGTATATGTGGGTGTTTCACTCCACGGATGGGCTAAATGTGTCAAATTTGTAATTTATTACAAATGAATTTTCACAGGAGATCTGAAGAAGGCTCAACAAATGGAATAACTTTGCTCAAAGTAGTGCTGTTCACCACTGCACCCATTATAGTTAAATATTCTACAATTACAATGAAGCGCAATTTAGGTTTTATATTGCTGATCGTCTACATATAATATGCAGCGCTGCTCTCATTTCTTGTATGGATTTATACCATCAGCACACCTGATTTAACCATACTGCAGTATTGTTTTAAGCAAACAGAAGCTGGATGGTAACTGTAAATTCTGGCTTGGTTAAAGGAGAAGTTTTGAAAGGGTTAAGCTCAAACACTGGCACCCACAAACACACTACTATTCATGTCTACCTAGCAAATTAGCGCTTTCAGCCTGTTCAGGTGGTCTAAGACTTTTACACTCTACTGTATGCTGCAGGGAAGGAGGTTCCTCTAAGCTGACCGCTTCAGGAACCGATCGTCAGTACGTTCTCCGTCCTCTCTCTTCCGTTGGCCTATGCTTGTGCAGACCCGCGGACGCTGGTGTATGTCAGTCTGGTCAGTGTTCCGCTGGAGTGAGCGTTTCCGCTGTCCTGCCTGAAGCCGCCTCCGCAGCCTAGAGTGCCCAGCCCCCCTCCTCCCCCGCTGATGCGGCTGCTGCCCCTGCTCTCACTGTCTGGCTCACATGTGCAGCAGGTGAAGGTGGCCAGCATGCCCTGGCGGAAGCGCTTGTTCATGAAGCAGTAGATGATGGGGTTGACGCAGGCTGAGGTGTAAGACAGCAGGTGGATGAAGGAAATGGGCGCCCCAGACAAAAGCCGGTCAGCCATGCGCTTGTCAAAAGCCCGCCAGGCATTGACCACAAAGACCGGCATCCAGCAGAGGAAGAAGAGAACCACGATGACCAGCAGCATGCGGATGACCCTCTTCTTGGCCATCAGGTTGGCAGTGGGGCTATTGCTGCAGACGCGGCTCAGCTTGGCTTTGGGGTTGCTGGAAGTGACCGTCAGGGCTTGGTGCTGTTCCAGGGGCTCAGAGCGCTTCTTCTTGGAGGGCTGAAGATAGCAGCCGTCGCTCTCAGTGGGTTTCAGGCTTCCGGTGCTGCTCTCTCGATCTGAGAGAGAGAAAACATTGGAATAACAATAATCATTACAGCTTTTATTGAGCTGTTGTAAGTTTTCCTGCTTGTTTACTCCTCTGAAAAACAACAATTCTTCGGGGGCACCACTCTGGAAGCAGCATAACATGGTTTCAGTATATTTTCTACGTCACAGCACTCCCAGGCACACATCTACATAAAAAAAATCTATATAAGCCAGTTTGCAATAAAATTGGAATGATCTGCAAAGATGTGAAAATCATTTAAACCCTATTTTCAAACACAACATATCGAATGTTGAAAATTGTGTTGTTTATTTGTAGTTGTAACACACAAAGAAGAAAACATATACTAATGGGATCCTGAAACATGACTGTCATTTCTGGGTCTGAGATCTTTTAAGATGTACTGAGACGAAGTGAAAAAGTGTCTTGTGGTCTCAAAATTTGGAAATCATGGACACCATGTCCTCCGGGTTATAGAAAAGAGGGACAATCCAGCTTGTTTTCAGTGCACAGTTCAAAAGCCAGCATCCATGATGTTATAGGGGGCCTTAGTGTACATGGTATGGGTGACTTGCACATCTGTGAACATCTGTGCCATTAATGCTGAATGATAAATATACGACTTTTGGACCAAACGCATGCTGTCCAGGTGACGTCTTTTTCAAGAAAAGACCTCGTTTGTTTCAGCAAAACAACTCCCAGCTGAAAATGTAATATGTTGTCTTGGTACCGTTTCCAGAATATATTTCCAGAATGAAATAGAGGGTTTAAATGATTTGCACATTGTAATCTGTTTTTATTTGCATTTTGCACAGCGTCCCAATTCTTTGGGAAATAAATAAGATCTAGAATGGAGAAAAAGAGTTGGTTTTTGATGGACCTGGCACTGCTTTAAATTCTTTTTTTATATGTGGAATAATTTGTATTTGTAGTGTGATTTCATGGAGTTCACTTATTCTGAGCAGACAGGAAACTGTACTGCTAGGCTAGTTGGCTTCAGGTGGTTGACTGTAAGCAGTTAGCAACCAAAGCTAAATTGTTAGCAGCACAGAGAGAGAGCTGCTTTATATTAGTCAGTGGACAAAGACAGTAAACAACAGCTGCCTTGTTTAGGAATACAGCTAATGTTAGCAATGGCTTTAAGGTAGCTTTGCAAATGAAAGCCTTAAACAGTTCCTGCATTGGCATCTACGTAGCAGTATGTAGGATAAACATCTCGAAGGCATGAACTGACTTTCCCACAATGAACATTTTGCCCATAATAATTTCACTTCATCTACAGAGCACTAATAACGCTCTATAAGACAGTATGTACTGAAGGGAAAATAATCGTAACTTCTTACATCTTAGCAATCTTACAGCTATTAGTGTCTACAATATTTTTTTATGAGCAGATGTTATAATGCATTACGCAACCTGACTTAAAGCTGTATTCTCTTACACCACAAGGTGTTGTGCATGTAACTATAACTACCTTATTATACAAACATATGCTTAGTATTGTAAGGTATGTAATAATGGCTTATTAATGCATTTGCAGTACATTATGAATATAGGATTCATAGCTAACTTACCAAACTTACTCATTTTTAAATGTGCAAGTTGGAAGAAGCTTTTAAAGTTGAAAGAAACTGTATATAAAGTAACATTTCTTTGCCATTAGACCTATACTTTTTCTTTCCACTAATTTATATTTCATAGCAAGAGTTGCTAGACTAGGCAGGCTTCAAAGAATCTCATTTAATCTAATGAGAAATTCTAACTCCAAATTGTGGAAAATGAATAGGTTGATTACAATAATCACTATCGTTTATAATTATAAGATAACAATATAATATAATATAATATAATATAATATAATATAATATAATATAATATAATATAATATAATATAATATAATATAATATAACATAATTTTACAAGTCTGATAGCTGGGTCAAAGAAGTAAAATCTGGAAGCAAAAAAAAAAAAAAAAAAAAAAAAAATATATATATATATATATATATATATATAGTTTCTTTTTACTGTTTTCCTTGTGCTTTTATTTATATATCTTTTCATATATAATATTAATATAAAATAATATATTTTATTATGCTATATTATATACCTTATTCTGATTATTTATAACATTATTATAAGCACAAATGCACTTATTACCCTGAACAATGGACTAAGGTGCTTTTTCATAGTGCTGAATATTGTGCAATGGCATGAAAGGCTAAACAGTGTCAAAAAGCTATAAAGTGAACGTATACCTCTGTTTGATTTCCTGTTAGCCATTTCAAATTTGATTCCTCTGTACAGCTCGACAGAGATGAGGCCGTATGCTGTCATCATCACAATTCCCGGCACCAAAAAGAGAATCAATAATAGGAAAACATACCTGGCCAAGAAAAGAGAAGTTGCAAGTCAGATCAATACCTTCTATTGCAGTAATGTTATTTCCAAAGCAGCAGCACTATGTGAGCTAATAGTCTGGAGATACTTCTGATACTGCTGTTCCATTAATTGAAGCATCAGATCACATCACGATATGGATAAGCCATTGTTACGGCTTATTGATCCACTGTAGATGCTTTAGCTTCGTAACATGGTTCTCCTCACCATGACTGCTGGATGACGTCACTGGGCCAGTCTGGACGGCACATGTTGCCGGTAGTGTTGTTGTTGCGGCGGTAAGGTACCAGGGTGCTGGAGATGGGGTAGGGCAGCATGAGCAGGAAGGAGAAGAGCCAGGTGGCGGTGATGACCTTGGCTGCGTGGGACTTGGTCTGCCAGGTACGCGACGTTAGTGGATTGCAGATAGCGCTGTACCGCTCCAGAGAGATGGCCACCAGGTTGAAGGTAGATACGCTCACAGAGATGCCTGTGTTTGTGTGTGTGTGTTTAAAACAAACAGAGCCGGTGAGTTTATTTAGCTTCACTATGAGCTTAGTACTGCAACACAAAGACATATTATTATTGTTATTAGTGTTGTAACATTGTTATCACTCTGTTGCAAGAAATTAATATCAACATAGATATGAAAAATGATATCTAGTGTAAACAAAGGGTATGCACTCAGTGAACCAAGAGAACACTTGGTAGCACTGGTTGGTTATCATCTGGGGCAAGGACTACAGTTTGTAAACAAGGCAACGTTCCACATAACCTTCCTTTCCTTTTTCTTATAAATATGACCCTACAACATGGTGAAGGGAGATAAACCAGATACTCTACTGTGCAAAAGTCAGAGACCACCCTTAATTTACTCATTCATTAATTTACTCGGCCATTCATTTTCAGCATCAGGAAAAAGCAAAACAATTATTTACCAGAACATTCAACAGAAGCCTCACCAACTAAATAGAATTGGTCAGTATTTAGTGTGTCCATGCTCTGCTTTCATTACAGCTTCCACTCCTTACAGGAAACCTGCTTTCAGTTAGTTCACCCCTGTCAAGTTTGTTCACTCCTGTCAAGTTTGTTCACCCCTGTCAAGTTTGTTCACTCCTGTCAAGTTTGTTCACCCCTGTCATATTTGTTCACTCCTGTCAAGTTTGTTCACTCCTGTCAAGTCTGTTCACTCCTGTCAAGTTTGTTCACCCCTGTCAAGTTTGTTAAATCCTGTCAAGTTTGTTCACTCCTGTTAAGTTTGTTCACTCCTGTCAAGTCTGTTCACTTCTGTCAAGTCTGTTCACCCCTGTCAAGTTGGTTCACTCCTGTCAAGTCTGTTCACACCTGTCAAGTCTTTTCACCCCTGTCAAGTCTGTTCATCCCTGTCAAGTTGGTTCACCCCTGTCAAGTTTGTTCACTCCTGTCAAGTTTGTTCACCCCTGTCATATTTGTTCTCTCCTGTCAAGTTTATTCACCCCTGTCAAGTTTGTTAAATCCTGTCAAGTTTGTTCACTGCTGTCAAGTTAGTTCACCCCTGTCAAGTTTGTTAACTCCTGTCAATTTTGTTCACCCCTGTCAAGTTTGTTCCATCCTGTCATATTTGTTCACCCCTGTCAAGTTTGTTCACTCCTGTCAAGTTTGTTCACTCCTGTCAAGTCTGTTCTCTCCTGTCAAGTTTGTTCACCCCTGTCAAGTTGGTTCACTCCTGTCAAGTTTGTTCACTCCTGTCAAGTTTGTTCACCCCTGTCATATTTGTTCACTCCTGTCAAGTTTGTTTACTCCTGTCAAGTTTGTTCAACCCTGTCAAGTTTGTTCACCCCTGTCAAGTTTGTTCACTCCTGTCAAGTTTGTTCACCCCTGTCATATTTGTTCACTCCTGTCAAGTTTGTTCACTCCTGTCAAGTCTGTTTACTCCTGTCAAGTTTGTTCACCCCTGTCAAGTCTGTTAAATCCTGTCAAGTTTGTTCACTGCTGTCAAGTTATTTCACCCCTGTCAAGTTTGTTCACTCCTGTTAAGTTTGTTCACCCCTGTCAAATCTGTTCAAACCTGTCAAGTTTGTTAACTCCTGTCAATTTTGTTCACCCCTGTCAAGTTTGTTCACTCCTGTTAAATTTGTTCAGCCCTGTCAAGTTTGTTCAGCCCTGTCAAGTTTGTTCACCCCTGTCAAGTTTGTTCACCCCTGTCAAGTTTGTTCACCCTTGTCAAGTTTGTTGACTCTGGGTCATATAACATGTTTTGTTGTTTTTTTAAGGGAACATACATCAACATATGAACCACAGAGAGCACACACTAATGCACAGTTAGTGTTTATTTACTGAAAATAGCATGTTGGGGAATAAACAAGCGTAAAATGTGGCCTGTGTGAAAGTTATGGCTTGTTTTGTTCTGTATGTTTTATTCTCTCCAGTATGTTAAACTCAGCTGATAAACAGGAGGTGTGTTTTAAAATGTGTAGAAAAGGCCTTAGTTCTTTCCTCAGCACAGAATGTGTTAACTTCCTTTTACATACAAAATTTAACTTGGCAATTGATCTCTGGTGCCCAAACGTTTGCATTCAACTGTAACTTCTTTAAAAGCTACCAAGCTAAAGACCTTTCAAAGCTTTTAAAATGCAGCTTCTGCGAGTTTTGTGTTTTGGCTGAGATTCGTCAGCAAAACTATGACTTTTTATGAAATATGAAACAATCAATATTTAGTGTGTTAATGTTTACTGCCTTTATTACAGCTTCCATGCCTTTCAGAGACTTGCTTTCAGTTTTTAAAGCTCTGTCTCAGAAGCTGATTGTACTTTCTCCTTCTCACAATCCAAGTAATGCTAAATGCTGGGGTGGTCAGTCCACTGTTCTACAGCAAATCCTCTGTTCTCAGTAGTGGCTGATCGACAGCTATACATTCTTTCAGTCACATAGTGTTGGGGTCATCTTCTCACACTGGAGGAATGACCAGGAACACCTGGTCCTGCATGGTTATTGACAGTCTAATTTTCGTTGTGACTTTTGACCATTTTTTCAACTCTAGGTTTGGAAAATCCTTATTTTACACATACTGTCCTGTGGTATTTCCTTTCTTGATACCGGTGGACTTTATATCAGAAATTATATCATATCTGATATTAAATTATATCAGAAACCTTCTCATAAGTAGCTGTAAGTTAAAAGTAAGTTAGAAGTTAAATAAACAAAGGGTGGTCTCTGACTTTAGCACACTACTGTAAATATTAACACTCTTTAAAGTATAAGGGTCCTTTAGAGTAAACCCACAGAAGTTGGTTCTATATCAGTTAACCTGCACATACAACTATTTATGAACCTCTGTTATTAAGATCGTATAATAAATGTATGACCTCATGTTAAATGTATGTTCCATTTGTTACTTTAACAGCTGTTTAACACGTCTTACTTCATGAGTGGTCAGGAAGCTGATCTAAGATCCTGCTCTTATGAATGATGAACAATGTGATCTGTTACCTATCAGTACTAAGAGACCCACATAGCAATAACAGTGGTGCTCGTAAATCCAGCCCCGAGCTAACGACACAGAATGCAGCAATATATACACGTACAAATAGCATGCTGACACATTTGGATTTGCTGGCATGTGACAGTGACATTGCCTTATGGTCAGGCTACGCTGTCTTTATAGCATCATCCATGCTGCAGCCCACAAAACTGAGGGTGATATATTTTACTATGATGGATGACATAGATCCGATACTGATCAGTACAAATGCAGGACTGGATATTAGAGGAGAAAAAATAATACATATAAAAACTCATATTCAAGCTTCTCAAAATTGTCTACAGAGGAGACACATCAGCACAGTCTAATGCACAGGTACTGTTTATTTTAACAGTAAGTAAACATGTTGAGAAAGAATAAAGTGTATTTTGTACTGTATGTTTTTATTATTTGGGATAAATAAATAGAAATGCACTAACATTTGTAGAGAAATTCTATTTATTTAGGTTCTCCTGTAATTTGACCAGTGGTGTTCACATCTGTCGTTAAACCTACTGAGTTTTAAAATGGCTTGTTTTTACTGAAGAACTTGGTTTAAACTCTTTTATCTGTAGCTATATATTGCACTTTCTGTATGTTCCAGTTGAGTCTCCTTAGTTAAACTATGACTTCTTTCTTTCAATATTGATTGATGAAATATAGTTTACTAGGAATGTTCATACTTTACTGAAATGGAAGTCTCCAACACAAGCAAGTCAACATTTACTGTTTTGTGTTTAAATGCTACTTTCTACTTTCTTTTGATTATTGAATATTGGAAAAGCTGCTGTTACCTGTTTTATGCCCCATAAAGAGGCTATGATGATCTAAATGTAGATCATGCTCGGTCAACTCAAACAGTCTACTCCAACACAGCTAACAGCATCCAATGACACATCGTGAGAGTGCGATATTTCACAGAACTGGAGATTTATTTCATTCACTCATCTCTGATATCCAGTTACTCCCAATAGCCCAATACTGACACCTGGTATTCGATTGGTCCCCATCTCTAGGTAAGTATTATAATAGAATTAGAATTCCTTTATTTTTTGCATTTTTATTTTGGTGTTGTGAAAGTGTTTCACTGAGTAAAAGAAGCTAAAAAGTTTGTATAGTTCACGCTGCTTGTTATGCATTTCTTCCTCTAGGATAACAGAGTAATTGTTTAAGTATGTATGGCACACACTTCTAGGTGATCATCTTCACTAAAGAACTTGTAGATAAAAAATAGATCATTATATACACAAGACTTCAGTATAAATATTGGGATCATAAAAAAAGTAGTATGATGTCATTGCCCTTCACTATCAGATAGCACAGATCAACACATGTCTGTTTCTCAGACATAACATCCAGCTCCTACCTTCAGACTAATTCAGGAGACGATAAAGATTGCAGTTTCTAAACATTAGTTTCTTTGTAACAGTCTGATGCAGACAGCCGAAGTGCTGATCAGCAGTAAAATGAGAGAACAGAATGTTCTGCGTCCTTTAAAACAAACACCACTGTCTTCTTTTAACTTAATGACACTTGAGGGCATACGACCTCAAGCAAAGGATCAACTCTCAGTCGGCCTGTTAACTGAGCCAGCACAGTCACAGCGCAAGCCAGCATTACTTTAATAGGAGAACTTTGATCCCACTTTATTTGGACAGTCCCAAGCAACCCCCTATTCTTACTCACATCAGACATACAGTCCTACAGCTATCCTTACGAATAAAACACAGTGGAGTTATACCAGGAGCAGAGCTCAATACACAAGAACCTGTAAACCTTCATCATTTCATAAAGAATGGGTAAAAGCAAATGTTCCTGGAATAAAATTAATGCATTAACGTAAACTGAAGTTCAACATTTTATTTCTGATTATTTATCAGTATTTATTTATTATTTGTTTTTTTGTTATTTATAACATCACCTAAATACATGTATTGGCTAATCATTTCTTCATTACATTAAATCAGGTGTGCTGTTAATGGAATGTAACAAAACCACACTTATTGACCGGATGAATTGTTATAAACAATTTGCTCAGGTGTTTTGCACAATAGTTGAAAGAAAAACTTGTAGCTCTACTCACCCATGAAGTATGTGGCTGCTTTACAGATGCCACTGCCAAAGACGAAGTCCTCCATCAGGTTGGGGATTAGAGTGAAGGGCATGCAGAAGACACACAGCATCAGGTCACTGACTGCCAGAGACAGCAGGAAGAGGTTGGTGACTGTACGCATGCGACGGTTCCGTACTAACACAGCGATGATGAGGCTGTTGCCCAGAACACCGAGGAGGAAGATGAGGCTGTAGAGGATGATGCGGACCGTCTGATTTATATCTGTGAATACAGACAGTGGATAGAACAAATACACAATATTATATACTTTCAGTAATTAGACGTATTAGGTCTTCCATGAGAAAAGGCTTAGCAATACATAACATTACTACATTTTCTATTACTGTTATTCATATTTCTACTGTTTGTGTTATCAAATAAACACCTGCTCTGAATATAGATTGCTTTTAAATATAATTATGTTTCATGTCTGAACCACTAAGCCATGTGGAAAGTACTATAATACAACTGCTAAAGCTCCAGTAGACTGATAGATAAATTTAGAAATGGGACTGAACAATCCTCTCAGTAGGGAATATGTTTATGAGTTATATGCTTTGCAGACTCTTAACTTCACGGTGTGATGTTACATACATGTCATTAACTGAAAACTGACAACAACCTGCTACAATTGTGTTATTTTTTATATGAAGGAGACACGTACTGTGAAAAAAAAAAAAAGGCAAAAATTATTTCTATATATCATCGCTGTCTAATGAAAAACAAGTCTCCAAAATGGCAACTTTAAAGGAGAGGCCAAAAACTTTCTTCACTTTCAATGACAGTCAATGAAACCAAGCTTTTTCCAAGCTTTTTTGGAGCATTTCTATTGGTTCATTCGTCATGAAATTGTTCAACCATGTAAACATCAGTTGCTGCATGAGGCTGATGTAGAAAAATAAAAATCGACAAAAGTGGAGATCATTGCTTTTCATTGGACAGCGATGATACATATATTGGGACATCATATTTAAAACGCACTTTATTTTTTAAATATTCTAACAGTATTAATACAGTAAGTACTTGTTTTATATATGTCAGTGTGTTTATTTAACCCTTTCCAACCTTTTTCTTGCAGCGACCCAGTATTATTTACAGTTGTTATCTAATACCTGCTTTGACTACTTAGTACTTCATTAAGCTTAATCAAGATATATATATATTAACAGTCCAAGTGTTACATTACACTCAATGATTTTGGTTTTAGTGCATCTTGGACTAAACTTGCGCCTTACTTTATAAAGTACACAGGAACACGGGACAGAGCACATGCGGCTTTTGCGCACTTTACATGTTCAACGCGTTATCGCTTGCAAACGCATGAGCTTTTTTTGCGCGCTTCACAGAGAATTTTGCATCAGCCGCAGCTTGCGCGCGCAATTGCCCACATGCGCACATAATCCAGAGCCTCTCATAACTTGCTTTTTTTTTTTTTTTAGAAAGAAATCCATCAAGTCTGTCCTCTACCGTCTTCTGCTACCGAGACCCAGCAGTGCGCACAGGCGAGCGCGGTGCGCAATGCGGGCTCTGGTGCAGCTGGTGCGCCGAGGCGCATATCACATGCTCCGCTGGAATTAAATCGGAATAACAAGCAGCGTCTACAGATTAACGAGACCCTGCTTACCGTTGGGCTCTCGGATCGGACCGGTGGTCATCGTGGGGCTGGGGCTCTCACAGTCTGAGGAGTTCCCGAAGGCGATTCCGCACAGCAGCCTGTAAATGTCGGTGCTGTTGAGGAGCATTTCGTGGATGGTGAAGGTCTCCATGCTGTCTCGCGCTCCTCTTCGTCTCCCGAATGGTAAAAAAGAGTTAGAGTAAAAAAGCCCCCTGTGTTGTTCGAGTGAAGAGCGGACCGGGCGGATAGCTGGTGGCGCGCCGCAGTTTCGTCAGTGCGTGCCTGGCCATGGCATGGTGGAGCTGCCCAAGCGTTCAAGAGCTAGAAGACCGGAGCGTTCAGAGCGAGAGTGGTGGAGTTAAGTGATGGGGTCCTCAGTTCAGGTTCAGGTTTATCGAGCGCCTGTCTGTGTTGTGGCGCTGGAGCAGTGAGGAGCTCGAGCACATGGAGAAGCTCATAGCCAGAACTGCAGACCCCGCCTTTACTTCACACTCACACACACACACACACTCACACACTGCCCAGGTTTGTGGACGCGACCGAATGGCCCAGGTACAAGTATCTATCTTTCAAAAGTTCTTATCTTTTAAAAGTATCAGGTAAAACTACCGAGTGACTTTAAACACACAGCACAGCGGCTTCATACAGCCAGCATCTATCAACAGGGACTGTAGGGCTTTAGGTGGGCAGTAAGAGTGGTACTTTATTGTTATTGTGATAAACGATTGAGTCATATGCCCAAGTTGCCACAACTCTGACCAAATCCATGTTTGGTTTATTTTCTAAATGTTCTGTATGGAGAACCCAAAAGGGTTTTTTATATATCTTTAAAAGCACACAGTAACAGTAGAGTATTTTTAGGTGCCATGCAGAACACTTTCTAGAAAAATTCTATATAGACCGCATCGTCGCTTTCCAAAAACATGTATTTCCATTTTTTTGTTGATTTCTATGTTTTTACATCATTTGAATGTAGCCGCTGCTGTTTACATTGCTGTGGAAATTATTAATGTTGAATGGACCAATAGAAACGCTCCGAAATAATATAATAATAACTTAAAAAAAATAACAAAAAATTCTGGTTCTATTGACATTAAAGTTTTGGTCTCTCCTGTAAAGTTGCTATTTTGGAAATACTTGTTTTTCATTGGACAGCGACGATGTGTCCTTCAAAAACCTTTCCAAGCCATAAACCATTTAAGCATGCAGTGTGGTTCTTTGAGTGCTCATGGTTCTCTATAGAACCTTATTATGTTTACTCATTCTAAAGTTATTTCAACAATCCAATGGCCCTGTTAATGAAACGGGGTCACATATAAGGGTTATTTGTAGTTTGCTGGGTAGTAGTTTGGGTTTTAGTATGGATGTGAAAGGGAACATGTACGTAACATAACCCTACATGACGCCTAGATGTTTCCTGCATGTTGTCGCTCTCAGTTGGAGAGGCTGCAGAAGAACGATGAGCCAAACAAAGTGAGTGAAAGTGACTGGAATTATTGTTTATCAGTTTTTGAAATTATATTCTGTCACGTCTGGTGAAAGTTTTTAGCTCAGATAGAGGTAGAAAAACGTAAACTAATTAATAATTTAATTAAATTAGCTAGGTAGCTATAGCGCTGTCAAGCTCATAGTAGTGTTTTAACTCGTCAGCTAATATAGTTTACTTTAATGCTTTAGTTTGATGACAGATATGTGGTCAACTACTCCTGACTTGTCTCAAATGTAGTTGAGCGATGAAAAGTGTTGCACTCATTTTGTAAGTACAGTTGAAAATGTAATGGGGAATCTAGTGCCAATGGATGTTTATGTTTGTTATTGTGAGAAGAGTTCATTGTGTTAATGTTCTAATGTTAATTAAAGGTAAATGGATGATGAATAACTGCCGTTGTGAATATTACAATTTAAGCATTATTTATATAAAAACTTTCAGTTATGTTCTAGATATTTTATGTAATAATAAATTTCCACTACATTTTGAATGGAAAAGTGAAGTTTCTATTTATTTATGCAGATTTGTATTTCAGCTTTGCAACCCAACCATTGGATCCTTAAACACAAAAATACAATTAAAAGTACACTGCTGTTAACCTTTTGACTAAAAAAACTGGGTCAGGATAATAACCCAGAATGCTACGTCATTTATTCCCAGACTTTTTCAGTTATTCCCAGTATTTTTTCACTTTTGATGCTAAGTTTGGGTTGTTTTTTTTAGAGTGAACCATCTTAAAGAACTATCTTTTTTAAGAGCATAGAACGGGTGCCAGTGTAGCCTGTAGACTTATAACAGTAGTACAGAATTATAACAGTATTACAGCCTTGCACTAGTAATGTAGACCTTAAACCTCTACTATTATTTGCCATATCTGCCAATTAATTGTTAATGTCCACATATGGAAATTCTCATTTCTGTCAGAATAAATGTTCTTTAAGTTAGCCTGAGCACAGCTTAGTTATTTGTTAAATCAACCAAACTGCATGGGCAAAGAGCAAAAAGTGCTTTGTTAATTAATTTTTCATTTAATCTAGTATTTTGGTCACATGTTACTACTTTTTTAACTATTCAACTATTTTTGTTTTTTTAGTTTTCATTTATTCATATAGCACTTGTTTAACTAGTGGATGTCTATACAACCTCTATAACTATACAAACTTCCATGACTTCAGACGAACCCAAACAATCAGATACTAAATTAAGTTGTTGGACACAAATGAATGTTCTTGATCCTCAGCCTTATGTAAGACAGTATTACACTAAATACTGATATACTATCATAATAAAACCAAATGCCATGTAACAAGGTGTGCTTATAATTTTAGAAAGCTATTCTACAATAAATTATTTTTAGCCTGTGTGTGTTAAATCATTTTGTCATAAAACTGAATGAAACATAAAACATAAAACTTTAACGCTTTAAGTTTTTAGTCCCAAAGTAGAAATAACACTGATGTAACGGTGAAGAGTTGATGGATAAGGAAGAAACTAAACTTCCTGTTTTTATGAGTGCCAAGAGCGTTCTTGAAGATAAAGAGACAGAGAGCATCTGCTCCTTCTTAATGAGAAGCAATGAAACTGCACGTGCATGGGTTTCTGTGTGTGTATGTATTTAAATCAAATGGCTTGTATTATAAATGCACTTGGCCTACTGTGATAGTAATTACACAGACAGCATTATAACTGCTAATTTGACTCCAAAAGTTTGTTTTAGATATCATACGGCACTGAGACTGAAACAAAACAAAACAGATATACAGCAGCAATGACTTTTATTACTGTCCACTGAATACTTTTATGTTAAATGTACTCATTCAAGACAGTATTGGTAAAAATGTGCGACAAAACTATATTCAATAAATTTGCCTTTACCTTTAGCTTTTATTATGTTTACTTGAAGTCATAAAACTCAGGCTGATTATATCAGAACAAAAACACCTGCAGTTTTCTCTACTCACTTCTCATAAGCAGCACTGAGGACTGAGGCAGTTACACATGGCAGTACAATACAATACACAAAAACATCATATACATATTAACAAAATAAGAAGATTACTTTAGATCAGAATATATATATTATAGCAATTAAAAGATTAAAAGATAATACATTTAACTGGAATCAGTAAATTCTGCTATAACATATAACATGTTTGTTAATCTAATTTTGAATCCTGCAGTTTGGACAAAAACAGCATTTTATATTTAAAAAGTCTTCATAAGTCACATCCGGTCTCCAAGCTCAAGACCCAAAGAATCATTCACAAAGTCTGCAGCTGGATTCTGGATGTCATCACTGGCAGGACCACATTTCACCCACCCTCGCTCTCAACACAGGCTGTACACAAGCCTGTCGCCGAGCCGAACCCTGAGGCCATCTTCAAGTTTGCAGATAATACAACAGTAGTGGGTCTCATTACTAACAACAATGAGGAAGTGTACATAGAGGAGGTGATACTCCTCACAGAGTGGTGCACAGACAACCTCTCCCTCAGTGTAAAAACACAACACCTTCATTTCTGTATGGATATCAGCACCTCTGAGTCTTCTGCCAGCCCACAGTGGCGCGCATGAGGACCAGCTTTATCACAGTCTGGTATGGCCAATACACTGCTGCACAACTGCCCAGTCCACCACTGCTACAATGTCACCTCAGACCACACACCCCAGCCACATCCTGTTCCACCCACTGCTGTCTGGGAAGAGTTATCAGAACACAGGAGCCAGAATTACTTGGTTCAGCAGTTTCTGGCCTTAAGCTGGTCACACCAACGACACTACCAACAACACTACTCGAACTACATGCGCACTGCACTTTAACTCCGAGCTCTCTCCTTGTTACTGCTGACTGACTTCTTATATACTTGGACTGAACACTTGAAAAAAACATTCATAACATTGTTTACTAAACACTTAGGTGTAAGTGACACACTGGACCTACCTCTGAGAATGGCGCACATATTTTATGTATGCATACGTACACACACTGTCTATGCACCAGTCCACTTCTGTGAGTTTATTCTATATTTACTGTCTGTTTATTGTATTGCCTATTTATTGTTTGTTGTACTTATTATGTGTATACGTATCTGTCTGCTGTCCCACTGATAAACGTTAACTCACGTCCTTGTCCTATGGTTTATGCACCAGAAGAGCAGCCCAAACACGTTGTGTTATACTGTGTCCCTGTATATGTGTAATGATAACGAAGTAGAACTTAGTTAGTTAGAAATCTGTATGAGTTCAATATGTAAATGAAAGCTGAAGTGATCGCTGGCCCTCGCGAGAGAGTTCAGTCTCTGTACTCAAAACTTGTTTTTGGTTCAGGAGTAGAAATGTTTTTGAGGGCTGCTGATTACATCAAGTTGGCAGCGTGAAAACCTGTTTCTAAACACAGAAGCTGTGAATGTTATTCCAACTGATTAGACTCTTATGATTTCATTGAAAAAAGTCACATTAGGCATAGTGTCATAGTCACAGTGGCTCATTCCAGCAGCATCATCCTGCAATATATATATATATATATATATATATATATATATATATATATATATATATATATATATATATATATATATATATATATATATATACACACTGTATCTTTCTTTGCTCTTTTTTATAATAAGTAGAAACAGTATGCATATCTCTCTCGCTCTCTCTCTCTCTCTCTCTCTCTCTCTCTCTCTCTCTCTCTCTCTCTCTATATATATATATATATATATATATATATATATATATATATATATATATATATATAAATAACATCCCAGATATATTATGTATTTTGTTGATTTTCTAAAAGGAAATAAGTTAAGCCATCCTCTACAGTCAACCAGCATCTGGATCTGTTTACAATATGCTATGTTTTGATAAATTTTGTTTTGATTACATTTTCTATTTCTATTATTATTATTATTATTATTATTATTATTATTAGTAGTAGTAGTAGTAGTAATAATTGTTATAGTTGTTGTATTATTGTTGCTGTTTTATTCTGTTGATGTTATTATTAGAAATATCAGTATTTATTAGCATCATTTTAATAAATCATAACATTTTATCTTCATTTTTATTTTTATTGTGCTAAATTAACTAATACACGTAAAAATCTTTATTGAATGCAGCCAGACTTTAAGTTGACTATTACTGTTTCTATTAAAGCTAATCTTGTCCTCTATCCTAACTATCTAACCCAACATGGGTTCTGCAGAGCTACCACTCTACTCAGAGTTTAACTTCAACTCTGACCAAATACACCCGTTCCAGGTGGTTAACATGCAGGGCTGGGCTGTATCCCTAATGTATTTGTTAATACGCATATGTGTTCAGAATACAGAAATCATATATCTGCACTATGTCCAAATTACATATAATACAGGAAATGTGCAGAATACAGTTAGTTTATACATATTTAGGAGAATACTTTTATAAAACTTACCACTAAACAAAACAAAACCAATAAAGTTTGTTTATTAACTGTCTTAAAATCAGTGCACAGCATGTAGCAAACATGCTCAAAACATTCTAGAGAGAACCGCAGTTACTGGTTCTTAATAAATCCTGAGTACACTGTTAAACTAAGATGATCCATTTATTAATATCTGCAATATTTATTCTGAGAGGACATGTTTGCTATGGTGTTGTATTTGACCCCTGCTCAAGGGGATTGTGTGAGCAGCAGTGGTTAAAGAAAAGCAGAGAGAAAAAAAGAGAGAGAAAGAAAATAAGAATGTTAAGATGTTATATAATAAATGCCGTAAAAGTCTTCTTGGAATGCCAGCCCGTTCCTTTGTTACAAGTTGTTGACTAATAAGAGCAGACTCACTCGGAAGACACAGGAATGAGAGAGAATGCAGATGCCTATCTAACCTATCCTCTATCTATCCTTGTTTATCTAACCTTATTTTTAACTGTTGATAATTATCAGTTTAACCACAAAGCTTAAAACGTTGGTAGATAATCTACAGAGGACTGTCAGAATGAAGCAAGACCCATAAATCCTAAAGAAATACAATTAGTTGTACATTGATTTGTTTACTGTGTTGTGTTTTCAGTGGCAGAATTGAAGATAAATGTATTATTAATAATATTATTATTAATAATAAACACAGTCAGTATCAGGCCTTGTGGATGTTGCAGGTAGGAACCATGTGTTCAGCGTCCTTGTTTCCTCCAGCGCGTGGTCCGTAGTTGCTAAGAAACGGAGCTTCATCACTAAATGCTAAGCTGCCAAATGACAGTAAACATTCATATTTACTCCGTTTGACCATAATAAACATTTATAATGATGGACGAGGGGACAGAGCTTTCTGTTACAATCGCGCAGATTGTCCAGCGGCTGAAAGGAGCTCATTTACACTCGCAGCTGGAGAAACAAGCCAGAGTGAGTAGACCAGCTAGGCTAACGTTAGCGCAGCCTGAGCATCGCGCTAAACTGAATTCACTCCTCTTTTCACAGTTCACAGAAAAGTCGGCCCGCAAGGCTGTTAACTGCTAACTTTCTCTGTAGGAATGTTTACACAGACCGGACATCAAACTAGAATCCCTGAAAGAAGACGTGCGGAGTTTCCTGAGGTGTTCAGGTGCGCAGGGCTTTTTTGTGCAGGTGCACTGATAGATGGTGCTGATGGAAGTAGAGAAGCTTTGCAGTTTCTTTGTAGTTATTCTTTCTTCAGAAGCACTTCAGAAATGTTCTCTGTTTTTGTGTTAGGTTGGGAGAGAAAGCTGCAGAACGCAGTCTACAGAGAGCTGCATATGTAAGTGTTCACTGTTTACATGACATGATGCACTGCAGCTCATGCAAATACAGAGATGGACATTCATCGTTTTAAAGTTTACTTAGTTACTTGTACTCAAAACCTAGGTAACTTTTTTGGACTCCAGCAGCACTGCTGTGTCTGATCCACTCATACCAGCACAACACACACAGTGCTGAGAATGATCCACCTCCCTGACCATTTAAGAACAGCGTGAAAGACGATAAACAATATATGCAGTGAATCAGATGGACTACAGTCTGTAATTGTAGAACTACAAAGTGTTCCTATATGGTAAGAGAAACAAACAAACATGCAAGTACAGGACTAATAATGCTCTTTTTTTTGTAAAATTGTTCATTTTCCTTCCGAATAGTTTTCATTACCACTATATGTGCACATATCTGTTTCTCTTTGTTCTTTTCTATGTTTATCTGCTTTTAATTGGAACAAAGAGCTTGTATTGGTATTAAAATTATTTAATGTAAAGAATTGAAACAAAACAACACAATAATGTGGCATAAAGAATCAGTTGGTGTCTGTTACACATATATTTTTTATTTTATTAGAATTGACTTTAAAGCACTTTACAGTACTTTACAGTACAGAAGATTGAAACATGTATTTTTAAATCTTTTGCAGGTCTTAGTAATAAGAATATGGTCACTTAAAATTACAAAAAATTCAAAAATGTATAGGGTTGTTTTTTTATATCCATAAGAGACAAAATAATACATTTTAGTCATTTAATGTTTGTGTCCCAGCATGCGCCAAGTTCATGAGAATAATCCATTAACATTTAGTTACTAATTACTTTTTCCTTTTCGTTAAATTTCATCATGTTGTTTTGGTGCCAATACGTCTAGTGCTCTGTAAGTGTATTATTTTATTTTAAGCTTACAGTACATCAGAAACTGAAAATGGCTCCTGACAATCTTCTGTTTCTATGCAGAAAGTGGCTGGATGTCCTAAGACGTTCTGCCATTTGAATTCTTCGATCCAAGTTATTATTATTTTTTTTAAAAGGATTTTTACTTTTACTTTTTTTGTGCTACTCTACTCACCTCTATGTAAATGTTGTTTGATACAACAGAGCTGTACCAACACATGCACACATTGTAATTATTCCCTTTCTGCAGCTAGTTTATGGCTGTTTATACTAATTTATTGGAGGGAATCTCCTGCGCTGTCACTGAGTGTTTAAGAATGAGAAGAGATGCAATGATTTCCTTCATGGCGTACAGCCTAGTACAAACCAGACACAAACACTGGAGACAGTATGCAAGTTGTTATACAGGACTGTATGATTTCAGATATACAGGTCCAGTTGACCTGGACGCTGTGAGACAAGAAACACAGAAGTATTTGTGATTTGAAGCAGCTTTTAGAACAAAGTTTTATGGGGTGCCGTTCATGCAAGATGTCAGGAACTGGAGATTATAGGTTTGCAAAGAAGAACAAAGAAGTGTGCTGAATTTACAGTGAGGATTTATACTGGAGACAGTCATCAGCACTGAAATTATATATATATATATATATATATATATATATATATATATATATATATATATATATATATATATATATACATACATACATACATACATACTGTGAGATAACTAAAATGCAACCATCATCTAAGAATGAACTTTGGAGTTGTGGAAAAATATCCCTGTGGATATCTTTAAAACGCTATAAAAAGCTATAATAAAGATGAAATGTGGATAAACTCAATACTGAAAGTAATAACGTTATGTTTAAAGTATATCTTTTCTGCTTTTATTTCTGACATTAAAATGAATGATTTGTATTTAATGATCATTTTGACTGGAAGTCAACTAAAGGAAGTGTGCTGTCTGACTTTTACACAGTACTGTAATTTAAATATTATTATTATATAATATTATAGATTTCTATTATAGAATTGATTTTCCTGTACCAATATTGTCATTGAGATTGAAATTGCTAATTTGTTATTTTGTCCAAAAATATTAGACTATCCAATTTTTGGCTGAGGCTTCAATTTGGAATGTGAATTTTATTTATGTGCAAATGATGTATACATTTCAGTCGCGTACATTCACTACATTACTTTATTTAGTGTAGAAACTATTCTGTCATTGTGGTGTTGAGCCGCAATTCCTCCTGCCAGCTGGAATCATTTCAGTAGCAGCTCTTGGCTATTGGAAACACATTCTTCTGGGGATTTGTATTTGTGTAATGTATCCCAAAATGAGTAGCTCTCTTTGCCCTTTCTGTTTACCGCATGTGGAGAGTGTGAGCTCATATACTACTGTCCCCTAAAAATGGCCTACATCCTGAAAAACAAGGCTCTTCATTGAGTAGCACTTAGAAGCTTTGACACTGAGTGATGACGGTCTCGAAGCAAACCCTTGTCATTGTAGAGAGCCTCCTTAATCCTTTCCTTAAGAGGGTTTTGTTCTCCATTTTGTAAGTCTTACCAGTCTAGCTCTGGGACAGATGACTGTAAATCTGAGTGATGCGTAGCTTTGGGACATTGAGTTCTCTGCATGTTTACATTAAGATGGCATGTTTATATAAAACAGAGTGTTTTAAGGCGGTAATGGAGCTGGAGGGTGAATGGGGAGAGAACAATGGCTGTGGACAAAAATGACTTTTGTCCACAGCCATTGAGCTTGACAAATGGTGACAATGTGACATTTCCAGCATATAGAAAGTCTGATAGTGGTTTTAAAGGTACCATAGAATATGCATTGATTCCAATTTTTTTTTTGTTCCCTGATGTTTCACATCCATTTAAGCCCTTATGATTTGGTCCTAAGACGATGAAGAATTCAATGAGCTATGCACTGTGATGGCTTACACAGAGGCAACAAGTTGAAATGCCGCTAGGAAAATAAAATGAATCAATACATGGTAAATAAAAGCTGGTGATTAGGAAGCCTACTTTAGCCTTCTTTGGCAATAAACATCAACCATAACTGTTCATAGTTCCTTGGTTAGAGTATGAAAAGTGCCAGCACCTGTTTCATAGCCTGGAAAGGTAAATTTCTGCACATATAATCTGCCATTGCTGTTGCTCAAATATCGTTGTTTCTTGAGCATGAGCTGATATTTGAGTCATTTGGGGTGAAGTCAAGATTGGTTATGTTTTGGAATTGGCTTGTTTTACCAACCTCTTGTACAAATGTGGGATTTGTATTTGAAGGGAACACAACAGTTTGAGGTTTAGGGGTTGTCAGTTCTATGTAATGAAATCTCCTTATATAACTGTGCCAATGTAAATACAGTATAACAATCTATGGCACCTTCAAAGTTCCAGTGTTTCTGCTGAATGCCATTTTGTAGTTTAGTTTTTTAGACTATGGATCTGTCATGTGTAAGGGGATCATTTTATTTTAGACCTGCAATGTATTTTATTTAGCAGTCAGTCTACATATTGTGGTTATAATGCTAGAAATAGTATGAGAAACAGTACTTATAAATGTACAGTCATAAATTTGGCTGTTTCAGCCACACCCATCACTAACAAGCATATAAACTCATGCATCTAGCCATGCAGTCTCCATAGATATACACACATGGTGATCTTTACAGTGACACGTCATTTTGTCCTATTTGTCATACAGCCGCCACAGTTGACTATGGGTGGTATTGTCATGTAGTTCAACAGTAGTTCAGACACGAAGCTGTAGACCACACAGCTTACACAAGGGAGTTTTAATTTGTACATTCATTTGTCCTTGGTCGCAACACTCACTATTAAATTCCAGCCTGCCTCTGAAACCAACTTGAGCACAACTGTTCATCGGAAGCTTAATGGATTGGGTGTCATTTCTCACCATCTGGCTGTCTGACGGACAAATCTGGTTTCAGTGGATGCCAGGTGAACGGTACCAGCTTGAATACATAGTGCCAACAGTGACGTCTGGCAAAGAGAAAAAATGGTCCCATGGCTGTTTATAATGGTTGGGGCTGGTTCCTTTAGTTTTAGTATCAGTGTTAATAAAGCAGCATACAGTGACATTCTGGAGAACATTTGAGAAAAGTCTTCTGTTACAGCATGAAAGTGCCCATGTTTACAAAGCAATATCAATACAGAAAGGACCAGGGAAAACTAGAAATCACTGGATATCTCTTCAGTACAACTATTCAAAATGTGCTGGCAAACGCTTTTCTGTAAAACAGGTAGTTCCCTTCCTCCAATCTAATTGGCTGAGCCATATCATCGGCCTTACAGAATGTGCTAGCTTCTACACTCAAATTATTTGTTGTTTGTCCATTATGGAATTATATACATATGACTAACACCCATATGGCTCCCAAAAATACTAATACAAGACTAATAACATAGAAATGAGCATCATTGTCACAGTGGTAATGCGGAAGAAAATCTACTTCTGCAGTGAAGGTTTTACATTAAACAGTAACAGTGAACAAACATTTAAAAATGACTGCAGTGTACAGTTATGGGCAAATGAATGTTCTCATCCTCCTTAAAGTCTGTTGTTGATAGGCAACAAGAAACTACATTTCTTGGTAGAATATTTATTTATCACAGTTATTATTAATAGTAACTTGTGTTACTACTAAAAGTATTATGTGTTGTATCACTTGAGGTCATGCTTTACAGAGATTTTATCACAGGTGATGGTGGGGGGGGGTACATACTTACTGGTGATAAAAGGAATTTCTCTACATTGCTTGTGATAAATTATAAAGCAAAAAGGTATTTTCTCAAATTAATTGGAAGCTCCATGTGCCAGAAAAGAAAACAATGGATGGAGTAATTCTTGTACATTTTGTCCTCGTGCGTTGGTGATTAGATCAGTGGGAATGCAGTGTGTGAGATTAAGAGTATGTTCTGTAAGGAAGCTGTTATGCCTGGGGGTGTGAGAGGATCCTGGTCTGGTTTGTTAGGTGATGTGTTAGAAACACATTTGCATATTGCTATATCAGTATTATAAAAACCTATTTACTGACTAATAACAAATAATCTATTCTGCCGCCCTACTCCGCAAATAGACAGTTATTTGGAAGTACAGTATGAGTTCAGCTTGTCTGTGTGTATGCGTGGTTTGCAGTTTGCCTCCTCCTGGACACCCTGCAGCTCCCCCTGAGCACACTAAAGAGCCCCTGGTATACATGCGCAAGGCCCAGGTATGACCTTTCTTTCTTACTCTTGTCTTTGCCTTTCCTCCCTACTTCTCTAAATCCCCCACTGCGTTCTCATACCTCAGATGTACTGTGTGTGGCTTTCCTTGCAGGCAAGCTGGGAGAAGAGGATTCTCAAGAGTTTGAACAGTATGTGCACTGAGTTGGGGGTTCCACTGGCACGGAAGGTAAAGTCTACTCACATCAGCATTTGTGGCACACACTAAAAACAAATGCTTACCGGCTAGAGCCCAAGTTTCACTTTTTCACAAGTCAGCTTCTAACTCTCATGACTAAATATGAGATTTGTCCTGCAGAGGCCCATTCCCGAGCAGAAAGAGCTGATGAACAAATGGAACGAGATGGGAACCGATGAACCAGGTAACAGATACAACATACATTTTTTTTGTACCATAAACCCCTAGGCTGACTCCAGATACTGAACCTTGTATGCAACTTCAGTTAAAATTTACATGAAACTAAAAAGTACTAAAGCTCATTTGCAACAGCAGGCTTCATCAAAATATGGCAATAGTAGGTTCAACAACATACTTTTATTGATTTTACCAGATCATCAGATAAAACATTAAAACAGAAGAAGATTTATTGTTGATTGGAAAGCAAACTGACTTGTAGAGGCTCTAGAAGCATTAGGCAATAATTTTATGCTACACCTAAAAACCTAACATAAGATGAACGAAACGTGTAACCTGCTTAGTCAAATATGATGTCGACACTGTCCTGAATATCTGTACTGTACTGTACAGATATGATACGTATCAGGGCAGTTGTAGCCTGAGGGTTAGGGATCGGGGCTTTTGACTGGAAAGTCGCCGGGACCAGTAGGACATGACTGAAGAGCCCTTGAGCAAGGCACCTTATATATAAGATGAGCTGCTAATTGCTGTAACTGTCAGGTTACACACAAATTGTGCTACATTTAACCTTATAACACGCAACTAGTTGCATGAAAGTTTTATACAATAAAGTAAGGCTTAGAAGTCACAGTTATTGTCAGTAAAAACTAAAGTATGGTGTTGTTTCATATTATTTACAATACTTGTAACTTGAATTTGAAACTTTCAGCCTATACACATGTATTTATATATTTTTTTATTTCATCAAGTTATTGTTGTGCATGAGATCTTGTTTTGTAAAAGAAAAAATATTGTGTGTGTTTGTTGTTTAATTACAAAAACATTACAAAAATGTAAAGGATATTAATTTTCTGTGAAACAAGACTTCACACACAGCAAAACGTTTCGATTTAAATTCAAGTTGCAAAATAAAAATAATGACTCTCAACATGCATGTTAAATACAAAAGTGAAACATTTATATGTAGTCATGTGAATAAGAAGTAAGTACACCTCTTAAAATGGTTCTCTTTTCAATTTTAATCTTCAGTTAAACAGCATATGTAGTTAAAAAACTATGGAAAAGACTGCAATCCTTTATAAAGCCTATATTTTATTTTAAATCCCTGATATGTAATTTATTACCTGTCAAAAAGTAGGTACAGCCCTGTCCTCTTTTTGCAGAATTTTTTGAGCAGTGCCTTGTTTGAGGGCTTTCTTGCATCTACAGCCTGTTGCAAACAATCCGACAGCATTTGTGTGGATTTAAGATCTGTACTGTTTGACTAAGCCCTTCCATGACCCCCCATTTCTTCCTTTTAAGCCATTCCTTGATGGATTTACTTTTATGTTTGGGATCATTATCCTATTGGACGGTCCACTTCTTCAACTTTTTTTTACCATCTTTAAGTGCCACTTGTTTAGTTTGTATAACTTTTATCTAGACTTGATACCTGTATCTCCAAATATGTTGAAAAAGCTTTTCGTGCTTACTCCTTCACATGACTGTATAAGCACATCCAGGCAACTCTGCCTAAAACCTCCACATTACTGTCCTGCATTTACTGTAAGTAGTTCACCAGAGGTTTCCAGGCACATGAAAGCATGTTTGAACACAAAGCATAGACTCAGCTTCCAGCCTGTTTCTATATTTGTGTGTGGAAACCCAGGCTTCCAAGGTCTATAAAACCATTTATTGGTAGTAAATGAATGTTGGTAAATCCACCATGAAACCCAACAGAGTCAAAACAAAGCACATTTATTTTTAATATGAATTTCATTGTATATACATAATTTAGCAAAATATTGGCTTGAGCTGCATCATACAGTGTTATGCCACGTTAGCATTAGAGGATAGCGCAGTGGGATTTCTTCTGGAATTTAAGGAGTTCGTTTTCCAGGCCGCAGTTATAAAAGAGCTTAGGCACATCAGTGGAGTATCACTAGAATAAATAAAAGATGAATACAGTTTTAAGGAGGTAAAGCCTGCAATCATCCACACATGTTGCTCTGTCTTCCCTTGTCACTGTAAACAGTACAATGACTTCAGTATGTTTAAACCTTGTGTCTGGAGCTTGGATCTCATTTGTAATGTCTAAGATAGGCCCAGAGAGTATGGGAAAAATACGCAGTTCTGAGTCTGGATAATCACATGTACTTTTTGTATATCTTTTGAATTTTTCTTATGATTAAACAAATTTTCCAAGACATTGTTGAAGAAATGTGCTTGACTGGTTAGTGAAGTTTAAAGTTTTTTGCAGTTTGTTTTGTCTCAACTATGAACCACAAAAAAGGCATTGATAGCAAAAAATAGATATCAGTATCGCAAATGCTGACACACTTGAACAAGCGTGCCTGGCGCCTACTATTCTGCACCATCCACAAGCATTTAAACCTCCCTTACATACACAGTTCATGTTTGAGATCCTTAAGATTTATCTGTAACCCAGTGCCTTTATTTCATCTACACAAATAAGACATTTATTTAATAAAGACTAATAGAGCGCATGGATGCACATATGGGTCCACACCTGCATCTGGATTTTACATTTGATTTTCTAAGACTGCAGCTTATAACTTGATATACCTATAACTGTGCATTGCCCAGTCCATTACCTGCTTCCTTGTGAGGCACAGGGTTTAAAGATGCATTGAAATAATAGCGCAAACAAGCGAGAGATAAAAAACTTGGAGTTCAAACATTGTTGTTCTTATGGTAAACGTTCTTTTGGCACATGTGTTTGTTAACATTGTTGTCAGAAATCTTTCTTTTGAGACCTTAATGCAAATTTACACATGGTTTTGAAGGAGCAATTTCTAAGAATGTAGAGCCTGTCAAATTCACACCAAACAACAGAGGACAATATATCACTAGAAAATGCAGAGTCTCTTCTCCCCCTCTTCAATTCTTATCAGTCTAGAAGAAACGTAGCAAGTTGAGTATCAAACTGATCTGTTTACTCACTGAAAACGTCTACAGCTCCAATGTTATTTCTAATTATTTAACTTTTTTGTTTGCTGTCAGATGTGGACAGAAGTCCACATCTGTGCTATTAGATTTGGTCCTACAGGCTCATTATCACCTCTTGAGGTACGAAGTGGAAATATGAGACAGAACTGGTCAGGGCTTGCTGGTCAGTACGCTAACTTCAGTGGATATATCTGCGTTGCTGTACATATGCGTCTTTGACGTACCATCAAAGCGGTTATTTTTCACATTCTGTTTATAATTTCAGTTTTAAACCAAACTTCCTTATTGTTTTAAAAAGGAGGGGATTTTTTCACTTTCACAAATTTGGCATGTAAACCAGTTTCAGACTGTTTTAAATGTAGCCAGAATGTTTTAATTGTACCCATTTGTCTCTAACCCTGCCACCAAAGGCTTTTACTTGAGCTCTTGATTTCTTTACAGTTGTCACATTAAGTGAGTAATGTCTTCTTAACAGAAAAAGCATGAAAGTCATGCTTGAAAGCCGAGCACAAAAGTGTGACAGTAAGGAACTCCAGCTCGAGATCTCCTTATTGGTTACTACTTTATTTTTGAGAAACTCTGAATCAGAGCTGCTGAATTATGAGTTGGAAGGAGGTTTAAGTAGATTTTTCCAACTTGGTCAGCACTACTACCTGCATATTATGCAAGAAAGAGACATTGTTTGTTTTACAGTCCAGCGGTCACTCTAGATCTCTCTCTGAGTCTCTCCAAGGCACAATCAGAGTTGACAGTTCAGTTTCAGCCTACAGCATACTGCTAACATCCTAACATCGAGGTGGCAAATGTGTGAAGTATCAAGAGGGACATTCCTTGTAACACTGCGCCTCCAGATGCCTTCACACTCCTCTCATGTGTTAGCATTATTACCTCTATGTGTGTAAGTGTTTCTCACCATGTTTATTTTTCAGCTTCTGCTTGTATACAGTTCTGCTGTGGAATATAACAGTTCCATAACAATGCTATCAGTTCGCAGTGTGTATGATAACATTTACAACTGTCTGCTGGACGCTGGCATAAACAGCTTAGCCTGTGAAACCAGAGCATGTCCAGAACACTGGAATCATTCCCGATAACCACAGCTACCCTCCCTAACCTTCTCTCTTCTTTTTTTTCTTGTGTAGAATGTGCAGCAGTGTCTTTGGGGTGTCAAGTTTAGAGACACCTGACTTGACACCAAAATGGATTTAACAAATGAGCGTGATTTTAAAAGAGACAAACACAAGCTAACATGTAACATGGATACTGTATGCAGCTTAATATGTTAATGTGGTTAATGTGATTTTAGTTATGCCCTCATATTCCTATTACAAGCAGTTGAAACAAGTTTGTTTTTGTAGTATAGAAAACAAAATTAACAGTTTTGAAGAATATTGGGAATTATGAGATATTGAGATTCAGCCAGGCAGAAGTACAGCCTATAATATAGTATTCAGTAAGACCTGTCCATATTTTTGGAAGATTCATCAAAACATGTCATAGATGTCATATAAATACATTTAATTATGCTGCTATATTTATTTCCACTTTGTACAAATATTTGACAAACAATCATATATATTTACACACACATTCCTTATTTAGGCTAAACCTGCTCTTCATACCAAGAAAGATAAACTAAATAAACCTAAACAGCTGTTTTATATTGACATGCATGTTCTCTTTATCTTTTGAAAAGTGGCAGTAAAACCGAACTATTTTACCAGGAAAACTTCAGAAGGAAACAAAGGGTCTTTAAACTTTTGACAGTTCTGTTTAATTTCTGTTTCTAAAGCAAACCTGTAGTTATTGTTCCTGTATTTATGACATGCAAAGTATACTACTGCTTTGATTTATTGCTTAGAGAATCTTTACAATGCACAAGATGAGTAATCACTTTCTTTCTTTTGCAGATCTAAGCAAGTTTAGGCCTGTCTATGCACCCAAAGATTTCCTAGAGGTGAGTTCTGATTGAAAAAGTCTGGTTTTAATGAAGTGAGTGCAGCGCTGGCGTATGAAATAGCTGATTGGATTCCAGCAGGAAATGGTTCTCTAAATGACTCTGAATTGGACTGGGAGATGTTATCAGTCACTGACAAGCACAAGTACATGCTTCCTGATTTCATGATGTCTGTCATCATGAAGCAAACTCACTTTCCTTATGGTCATAAATTGGTACATGCAGTAGATCTGCATGCACACTGTTTCTAAAGCAGTCATCTCAGTGTACTGTAGTTGGGCATGAGGGATCATGCCCAATTATAAGGTCCATGCAATTATAACTTTCAAGCAATAGAACAAATAGATCACAAGGATCATGAAGTCATATGTAGACCCCTGCTTTCCCTTTGAAATAGTAGTTGGTTATATTTGGTTTGACAGTTTTCTGTTATAAACACATGTCATTCTATAATAAACACATATTCAAAATATTTTTTTTGTAAATGTTTGGGTGCTTACAACATCACGACAAGGGACCATAATGAATGTGCTTTAGAATAACTTTTTAAAAATTATTTTGTTTTCTATTTTATAACTCAGATTATCGCTGGGCTGTATGAAAGTATGCCACAGTATATATATATATATATATATATATATATATATATATATATATATATATATATATATATTGGCAGTAGAATAAGCCACAAACCTATATATAGGTTTATATAGCCTTTATATAACCTTTATATAGGTTTGTGGCTTATTCTACTGCCAATATATATATATATATATATATATATATATATATACTGTGGCATACTTTCATACAGCCCAGCGATAATTTGGCCTAAAACATTTTAAAATCATTAATGTCTGAGAGGTATATGTGTATTTGCACTGCGTTAGTTTGAATTGCAAAATAGTGCTAGTATATTTTTGTATTTGCTGACATTGTACCATTACCGACATTAAGGTAAAAACTCCAGTAGACATGTAGGTTCACTGGTGACTATATTTGCACTGCAGACATTGCAAGCCTGGTTGGTCATTGATTGAATGATAGCAGATTTTTGACACAGTTGGTGGACTTCCCCATTTACAACCGTTTGATGAGCACTGTGTGTTTTGTATGAGTAGTAGCGCATGTAATAAACAATTCTAAGATTATTCTGTTTCTTTGGAAGGTGTTGATCAGCCTGCAGAACCCCAATCATGAATGCAGAGAGGGGCTCACCTCCAGCAGCCACTGGGGACTTATTCAGATCTCCCTCAACATCCATGATATTCCACAAATGGTGAGGACCCCCATCTGTGTCTTTTTCTGCGTGTTTTCCTTTTCCTCCCTCTAAGTGAAAATTATTTCTTCAACCCTTTAATGTTAATCTGCTTTTCTCTTTATATAGCATGATTTCTCAGTGCCTTTTTTATGTCGATCAGTCACGATGAGACAAAGCCTGTATATGAAAAGAAATATATTTCATGCTTAGTTGCTTTTTATTGCTTCTCTGAGAAAATAAATCAATAGTAAACCTTAGTGATTTGAAGTCTGTTCTAAATGCTCACGCTGGCTCAGAAGCTATAGCAGTGCTTCCAACCTTACGTGATTCTTTTATATAATCATAGAAAACACAATAGCACAAAGACCGCTCCTTTTTACTCTGTCAAACACATGCACGCATCGTAACTACCCTTGGGACAGATTTTAATGAGATAAAAGAACCAAAGCCAAAGTATCTCAGTGCTATTTTAATTGCCATTTTACATGTAATGAGGTCTCCGAATGATGTGCAGTTACAATAGAAAACAACAAACAACTTTACAGTAACAGATGCTGTCACTTCATCTATATCTTTTCAGAGAGAAGCTTATCCAGAGCTCAGTCTGACGTGCTGCCAGCTCGGCATAGATGATCACGCGCACATTCCCCCAGGTATGCCTTAATTCAGCCCATCCAGCTGTGAAACACTGGCATGTTGCTGACATGTGAAGTTTATCTGACCTGAAAATTTAAACATTATCTTGCTCTACGCTTCAGTTGCGTATCTTCGGAAAGGCAAGTTATAAGTTTGTTTTTTTATAGAATATTCAAGCCTTTTGTATTGTAGTTTAATTAAACAGAATTCAACAATCAGGTCATTGCTGTTATTTGACTAATTCACAGAACAGCCAATTTGGCTTTGGATGGTGATATTATGTAACCAAACAAGAGGTTAACGCATATCTTAACACATAAATTCAGAAATATAGAATTTCAAATATGCCAGTAGGCTAAAGATGACCTGAAACATAAATGAATGCTAGAATAGTTTTTTCATTGGAAGGTGGGCTGCTGTGCGTGTTCTTCAAGATGTATGTAATAGTAGTCATTCATTTGCATAAAATAATACAATAAAAACAGGTGACAACCTGATTTACATACTAGCTTTAGTTTAGTATTTGGCTTACCCATCTGTCTTACTGTCTGAATGTTCTTCAGTTCACAGCCAGCAGTCAATATCACTACACAAAACCTTTTTTTAATGTTTTAATTTTTATGTTTTAATGCTCAGAGTTCTACATATCAGCTTGATTTTAGCCACAGAGAAGTAAATGCTTCTTTGAGTGCTTTTATACTTATAAATTTCTTTCCTTACAGTCTTTTTACTGAAAATTTTCCTTTCAATCCAGTTAACCATTTCTAATGTTTGCTCTACAGAGAGCGAAGCATTCAGAGCATACAGGCCATCAAAATGACTAACTTGGGGCATTTGGGCTAAAATAATTAAGAAATTATACCACCCCACATCCCCATGTAAAATGAATCTGTTTTGACTTTTTTTTTTGAAACGCGTTCATTTTCAGCTAGTGGAATGAAATGAACTCATGTTCTGTTCTAAGTGCCTTTAGAAACTGTGTAATATTTTAAAATCCTGTTTAAAAACTGTATAATTCTATATCTGTCTTTAATAGTGGTTTGCAAAACTGTTATTAAGTGAAAACATGCTATTAGGACGCTTTGATAAACCAGTTAGGAAATGCCAGTTTGTTGTTTTAAGCTTTTTTTATTTCCTTTATCAAATTACACTGATATGGCAGCCCTTGGTTTGAGTAGCACTCTGCTTTCTCTATTTCTGATTAACCATGTTAGCGCCCCAAAATGAAACAAGCACAAAAAGCACAGAGACAGTAGTTTTTATCAGTCAGGTGATGTGTATTTTGTGCATAGACATAGGCAACAAGGCAACATGGACGACCAGCAGTCCCACCTTTAGACCTTTTAGAGCCGCTGCACCAAATTTAATATATCGTAACTGTTTTAACATCAAAATAGGGTCTCCACAGCCCCTTTCATGTCCAGTCTATGTGCTGTCAATAATTAAGCAAGCAGGATTCACATTAACAATGACAAAACATGTTTCTCCTTCTCTTTCTCTTTCTCTCTCTTTTTGTTTGCCGTTTTGCACACAGATTTGTTTGAAAGCGAACACATCCGTATCGGGAAGAAAGGTAAAAGAATAAACAGCTTTATGTAAGCGCCCTCTCTTTATTGCAGAATGATTGTTTGGTTAAGTGCTGGATCGCTCTATTGGATATTTGTCGAGGCTATTTGTTTAACAATTCCATTTTAACTGTACATAACAAAGTTGGAATTTAGGTACGAGGGCATGATCTTCATGATCCTCTTTGGAAAACACATGAACACATGCATGCGCACACATACACACTCATGTACACACACATATACTCACATATATGTCCAGATGGCTCTTTCTCCGTCTCCCTTTTAATACACTTATACATTAAATTCACAAGAGAAATATACACAAACCACTCATCGAATGATTCAGAGAGTGCTACCTCTACACATACACATCATATTAACAACTCAGATGGAGAGAGAGAGAGCGTCAGTGTTTATGCGTTAATGCTTTTTAACTGTCTTTTCTACACCTGGGATATGTAGCCTATGAAACTGAAGTGTATGGATTAGCTTTGTAGGTCTAGAGCACCTCTTGAGAGTGTATACAGTGAATCTTTTTCTGTGTGCTTGTGTTTTAGTGGTGAGTGAGCAGGACAGTGCGGCTGCTCAGCAGTACAGCAGGCAGGGCTGTCCCACTGGCCTCAGAGCTCAGCTTTGGGCTCTGATCCTCAACGCTACTAACGAACCTGAGGTAACACACGTGTCTATGCATGTGTTGTTTATTCTATGTTTCTAGAAGTAGAGGATGGTTATGGGTGCAAACAATATACTGAGTGACAGATTTAACTTAGAGAAACAGTACCAGTCACTGCCACTTGTTGTATTTCTTGCACCCATATAGGGTAAATAAAAGTACATAAGAACCCCAGTAGTAGAATAAATACAGTGAGTGACTTTAACAGAATTAACATGGAGAAACAGTACCAGTCAAACACATTGCTCAGGAATGGTTTGTTTCTACCTTGTAGATGTTAGTTAAAAAATAACACATATGAAATAGCAGTCACCTCTGCAACGTTGTACACTTACATTAACTTAGTGGAGATGCTGCATCCACCCTTCGAGGCTTACTTAGAAAGTGGCTATTTCTGTCTTTTAATCCGCTCCCCTCCATTAATTATGCAATAACTCAATGCTCTTGCTGCAGCTACTCGATTACTTGTTCACTTCGCTGTGGGGGAATTTTGGCCCTCACTTCTTTTCAGGATTGTTTTAATTCAGCCACATTGGAGGCTTTTTAACTTCCTGTTTAACGTTCTGCCATCTCAGTGGGTGTTCAAGTCAGGACTTTGATCAGGCCACTATTTCCAAAATGAACTAAAATAATCAGCACAATGTGAAGAAATAACACTTTTGATGGAACGTCAAATATGTCTATGTATCGTGTTGCAGAGAAATCTACTGAAGTTAGCATGCTGAAGTTAACCCCAGCATATCTTGTCTTATAAAACCAGTGACAGAGAGTCACTGTCGCATTGATTCTGCCATCAGTTCAACATGAGAGGGTGAAGAGGTGGCATTGCCCCGATGGTGTTTTCTAATCTCTTGTCAGTCATGTTGAAGGTGCTGTTTTAAGGATAGGTATCAAACAAAAGGATCAGTAAATGCAATAACAGCTGAAGCTCTTGGCAAGCAAACCTTATAATAGCCGACACCTTCTCAAACACTGACTCAACTAGTCTTAACATTTGCATTGCTTTCCAGTGCTGGAGACACTCTTGGCAAGAAAAGGGATGAAGTTTGATAATAAGCTTGCAAGATTTCCTCTAGACTTGACAGTAAACAGCTATTCTTAGTAAGATGGAGGAGGAGGGTCTGCGCATTTCCTTGTTTCCTACAGTAGGGGTGACCACCACAACTTTCTGATGATATGTTGTTTAGAGAGAGGATTGCTATTGTAATTTTGTTTGTTTTGTGCCATTAAAAGGTGGACTTGCTCTTCTGCTTTGAGTCGTTTTTTACAGCACGTTTTTTCTTCTAGCCTGCTTCTGAATGCTGGAAAAGTCTTATTTGATTCATGTTTGGATTCAACAAGGCTGGCAGTAATTAAGCTGCACCATATCTAGTTGGATTCATCCCAATTATCAACTAAATTTGGTTAATTGGTTGAGTAAATATCCTGCTTCTGATTGCTAAAAAGGTATGAAAAGAAGCATAGTGAGGTCAGGATCAAGCTTTATCCCTTTACTTACCAAGAGCTACCTTTACAGTCAAAAGCAATAGCAATGTTTAATCTTGTTTTGCTTCTATTCATATCACTTCCCTTATTTGCTGCTGAACCTGGATTCCTGATGCGAACGGCCATAGCGGTTGTTATAATGGCTGCTTGACAAGAGCTTTAGCCATTGGTGTGCTTACTCTTCTGTTCATTGGCTTGCTGCCATTACATGATCTAACTGTGAGGAAGACCTTTAACATGATTGACAAGAGATTACAAAAAGCCATTGGGGAAATGCTACTTCTTTATCCTCTCATGTTGGACTGTTTTAACTCAATGCTACTGTGCGTCATCATCGCCTCTTGAGGTATAAAATGGTATTACTATGCAGGGTAGGCTGAGGCTAGCTGGTTGAGTTTGATTACCATGAAAACTGTTATTTCTTCACATTCTGCTGGTACTTTAGTTAATTTTGGAATGCTTTAATCTATAACTCTTACAAAGTGCCCTTTTAAGCTTTGTTTGCAGAAACAGTTACATGTGAAACGCATGCAAAAATAGAAAAGGGGGGGGGGCATATACTTTTTCACCACACTGTATATGGATGTAGGAGCGTCAGTTGAAGTCCGGCCTCTTTCATGCCAGGTTTTATACTGCTGTCCCAATTCAGAAGGAAGACCTGCAGACGCTGCCTTGACGATACGGCATAACTTTTTTAACTAGGTGTCATGTTTATTCTGGCTTGCTAAATTTACCTTCATTACCGCAGGTGCCAACATAAATATCAGGTTAGCTATGAACTGCTTGTGTGGCAGGATGCTGACACAACCTCCCCTAACGTTTGTGTAAATAAGGCCTCCCCTAGCCAGCGCAGTGCAACCTAAAACAATACTAGTCATCTTTAAGATTGATCTCCAGCTGTGGAATGGGGTCTTGAGAGTGTACTTTTGAATTGCAGTGAAGGAGGTGTTAACATACCCTACTGTGCAAAAGTCAAAAACTCTTTGCTTTAAAGTCCTTTATCTTAGCAATACACACTTTTTCACCAGTAGGAACAAAAGATATCAGTAGAACAGATATAAATAAGTATAAATACAGTACAAAGTGCTATGAATATTTTATGTCTCCTGGCGGCCCCAGATATTGTATGAATTTATTAAATTCCTTCACCAGCAATCTTGATTTAGTTTAATGAAGTACTGAGTAGTCAAAGCATGTATTAGATGATACCTGTAAATAATACTGGGTTACCACAAGAAAAAGCTTGGAAAGGGTTAAATAAACACAATGACATATCATTGCTGTCCAGTGAAAAATGTGTTTCTCTAGGTTTGTTAATTTCTATTTTTGGACCAATAGAAATGCTCCAACATAGCTTGAAAAAAAATCTGGTTCCACTGACTTACATTGAAAGTGAAGACGGTTTTTGTCCTCTACTGTAAAGTTGGCATTTTTGAGATACTCGTTTTTCTTTGAACAGCGACGATATGTAACCAGTAAACATATCGTATGTAACCACGATATGTAAACCAGTACTTACTATGTTAATACTGTTTATAATATTTACAAAATAAAGTGTTTTGCTGAGTAAATAAAAGCTTCCTGTCTGGAAAAAAACACTTTCAAAATATAATAATGTCCCCAAGTGTCTAAAACCTTTGCACAGTACTGTATATGAAAAGGCATCATGTTTTCATTGAGTTGGCGAATCCTTCTCTTTTGTGACACTGCCATAGATGCTCGCAGATCAGAAGCAGATGGCATGGCAGAAAGGATGACGGGAAATCAGTGGTATTGTTAATGTTTTAGATGGAACAATTATGTAACCAGAGATAGAACTGCTGTCTTGAAGACAGTGGCCAGGCCAGCTGAAAAAAATAGTTACGACGACTCCTGCAGTATCAGGAAGTGCCAAGAGTACAGTACATCCCTGCAGTCATTCAGGAGGTGACCATCACGGGTATTAAACGTGATTAGAAATAATGTCCAGTGAAAATGATGATGTAGTCTATCCTAAGCTGAGGTGCAATGGTGCAGTGTTTTCCCTGCCATTGTATACCAGTAGAACTAAGCTTTAAGCAAAGCCATGTAAGCTTGTTAGTTAAGTTGCATTCATTGCAAACTCCCGTAAGAGAGTTGTAATAGCTTAGGGGTCTTTAGTTTTGCTGTGAAGGTCCAGGCCTATTAGTTCTGAAATTCAAGTGTGCAGAGATCTGACACGTTTCCTGTTAATGATAATGGCTGTTACCCTCGCCTGACCTGCTGTAGCTTAGTTTCCTGTCAGTGTGTTTCATGTCAGAGGTGACAAGTCCTGTATTTGACAAACGCCTAGAACCATTAACTGCTTTCCAGCTCAGTGGTTTCTTTTCATTTTAAGGTGAATTGTAATCGTTCGGTTCTGACATAAAACAGGCACTTTATCATTATGAGGAAAAAAAACACTTTACGCTAACGGTCTGGATATGGATGAATTGTGCTTACAGTTTTCCACATCTTTCCTGTATTTTTTTCACGATCATCCTTCACTTCCTGCCAAAGTAGGTCAAGAAAGGTTCAATTTACTTCAGGTTCTCAGCTTGTCTTGATTTTAATGCTTTACCAAGAAGACATATTTTTCCCAGGTTTTTATAATGCAACACTTACAGAAAGTTACAAACAGCTGTTTAATTAATTTAGTTGTCTAGTCACAATTGTCATAAAATACAAGTTATTTCTTTTTAAACAGAAAACATATATTTACCAGAGAATCAACTACATCTGCAGAGATATGTTCCCAGAGTTCACTCTGAGACATTACTGTACTCCACACTTCCAGTTTTAGTGTTCTAGTGCAAATGTTCTTACTTTTTAGTTTATTTTTTCACCAACATCTTCTTGAAAGCTACACATCCTTTCAGACCCATAACTCAATTATCTTCTCATAGAAGAAGTATGGGCAGAAACTTTTTATCTGAAGAAACAGTGTAACTTGATTTTCTTCTCTATGATTTTCTCTCTAAAAGATGAAAGATTTTAAAGCTTTTGTGTGCAATAAATAGATGAATGGGTGGTCTCTGACTGTTGCACAGTGCCCTATATTTTAATGACTTAGTAGTTAAGGTTTTCAAACAGTACATAGAAATTGCCACAAAGGCTGCTAATTCAATTTTAGGATTTAAATGATTTGATGAGGAGAGAGTTATTTCAGCTGCTTCTGTTTTGGAACTCTTCATACTCAGTGCTTTTTGAACATTTGCAAACTTCTACAGCTGTAATTGCAGTGCTGGTATTAGTATATGGTGTTGCATCATGCAGGTTAGATTCACTTACCTCATTTTTCCTTTTTCACAGGACATCATGCATTATGAGCAACTGAAGGCTGCAGTTATACACCATGACCTGCTGGTGGACAATCTAATATATAAGGTGGACACACACACATTTGTGAACGCACTTGTTCAAGAAGTGCAGTTTATTCAATAAAAATAGATTTTGTGGCTATTTGATTGATATCTTAAGGTTTTCTTGATTAGGTTTAGTGTTCCAACCAAATCCCGAAGTCATCTTTTTCCAAGGTCATGTTTTCTCGGTTCATTTAGCATATGAACGCAGATTAGATCTGGAAGAAAGAAATATAATATAAACTATTAGTGAAAGCAGCTGAATGAAATCTACCATGTCATTTCCACTTGCCCAGACTGCACATGTGGGTTATCTGTGATATGCCTTGAATACCAGCATGCTTGTCTGTGAGTAGCACATGTGCCTTAGTTGGATTGGATTGAGATTAGATTTGGCAGTCATTTTGAGAGATTGATATGTGTACTTCTTATAGGAGACATTTATACTTCTTTTTCATTTGCCTCAGGATGTGAAGCTGACCGCGAGTAATGACGACTATTACTTTGTGTTTGAAGATTTTCTGTATCAGGTGAGTGTTGACCGGACACAAAGTCTATTTTGGTCGTTTTCTTCGTCAGGTTTCCTTATACATCTTATGACTGCTCCTGCTTGTGCCTTTTCTAAAGTTAGCACAAATTTTACTTGCCACAGTATTTAATTTTTGTTGGAATTGAGACTAAAGAACAAGTAGTGCTACATTACCATCAAAAACTGTGAGCACAGAGAATTTTGTTCAGTATTTGGCATACTGGATATACTGTGTATATATATATATATGCGCTGGTTTGTAATATCAGGTCTGACCTTGCGATAGCTGCTATTGCTGTGGCGTGCTTTATCTTAATCATTCACTGAGCCCTGGTTTGTTTTTATGATTTTGTGAACATGAATATAAAGTATTATATTATTGTTATATTTCATCCAGTACAAATCATTAAAAAATCCTCCTCTTCTCTTTATAAATACAAAGATGGTATCAATCAAAACTTTAAAACCTGCACTTCTGACAGAAATTCTCACCTTGTTTTGATGAGCTACAAGTAGTAAATACTTCATATCAAATCACAGCTTGCTTTGTTAACTTCTAAGGGTTAAGAAGTGAACAGAACTGAAAGTTAGCAGAGTTCACAGCATCAAATTATGTCATCTCTATGGAGACTTATCACAGGCCACAGGTGTGAAATGATTAACTGCAGCAGGCTGAACATAAATATTGGTTTTGTACGAAGTCTCTGAGCAGATAAGGAATTTTGTCTGTTGATGTGTTATATGAATCGGTGTTTATAAGAAAGTAGCGGTCAGACTGTGTCTCCAGAACAAGCGACTTTACTAAAGAATGAAAAAACCACTTTCGATTGCAAGTTAATGTAACAAGGTTTTAAGTCAGTTTGAATCCTTTCTGTTGGTACGTACTTTATTAAATTGTGGCATGGTGTAGACTGGCAGCTGTTGGCAGCTGCTGGGCATGTGATCTTAAAGGCCACAATTTTCAGAAGCCATTTGCCCTTAATGTAATGAAAATAATTTAAAATAGAATTTGGTAGTTATGAAGTAGTGTGTGTGTGTGTGTGTGTGTGTGTGTGTGTGTGTGTGTGTTTGTGTGTGCGTGTGTGTGTGCGCTCTGTTGTATAACAGGTCCTGCTGTGCTTCTCCCGAGACACTGCAGTTTTGGAACATTTCAACTACAATAGCGCCACCCCTCCTAAATCCTACATTCAGGGTAAAACACTACTGAGTGTGTGTTTGTTTACAATACTGTGCAAAAAGAGACCACACATTTGTTTCGTTCCATACAAACTACGCTTAAGTACGATTAAGTTAGTTACTCATTTCCAGAAGGTAGTTCTGAACAGAATAGGTAAGAGGAAAGGTAGAGTAAATTAAGTGAAACGAGATTCCAAAAATGATTCAAAGAAACAGAGAAAATATAAACTGTGTTTATACACAGGTATAAAGACAGGTGTTGTTGTGCTTCCTTCCACTGTGAGAAGACAAAAGATGATGGGTTCTAAAAAAGGTGTAGCACCTTTTTTATTTTGCACCAAAACTCCAGAACTAGACTACCAGTCAAACATGGTGGAAGATCAGTACAAACGTAGAGATGCATATTAATATGTGAGGCTGGTGATTTGTTTTTTTCAGTGACGGCATCATAAATGCTATAATATACAAAACAATAATACATAATATTGGCTTCTGCTTATTTCCTGACCTTGGAAATTAAATAACTTTACACATACACTTATACAACACATACATTTATACTTTATAAATAAAAGGTGGTCTCTAATATTAGCATGGTGTGTGTCTTTGTTTTTACGTGTCATTGTTTGTTTAATACGTTAAATATTCTCTGTACTTTAGGCAAGACTGCTGCAGAGGAGTTTGCTGTAGTCTACCCGCCAAACGGTAGTGTTAGTCAATGAATTACTTTAAACATCCAGTGCCTTATGCAGATCTTTTTCAGAGCCACAACACTACAGCTCTGTGTTGTTTACACCCTGCAAATCACTGTTATTTGCAGGGTTATATCACAGCAAAAGTGTTTTGTAATTAATATAATTTCTAATTTATTCTTTGATACTAGTTTTTAAATGTTTGCAGTCAGTGAAAAACAGAAACTATTTCATTTTTATTTAATTTTGGATTTTTGTTGTTTATACTGACTTTGAATATGTATACTTACATTTAGATGTAACTATGTAATTGTGTAATTATATGTAATTAGTGTAGTCATTTTAATTAAAAGTGGAGCAGATGTTTCTGATCTCTTACTATAGATGTCTCTTGTTTTTTGGCTAGGTGTTATTCCTTTCCATGGCTTCTCAATGTATGGTGAGTGTGCTGTGTAGATGTGTGATTACATTGTTGTGGACATACAGTTGAAGTTCTGTTAGTGAGAACTAAACCTGAATGTGTATATCTTTGCTTCTTGCAGTGGCTCCTCTGTGTTTCTTGTACAATGAGCCGTCTAAGCTGTACAGTGTATTCAGGGAGATGTATGTGCGCTACTTCTTCAGACTGCACTCCATATCCTCCTCCCCCTCAGTAAGAACATTTTACCGAACATCTCTGTATGTGGGTGGCAAGTCTGTGCTTTGAGATCCACCTGTGTTTACGCATGTGTGTGTTTACACATAACTGTGTGTGCATGCCTGTTTTGCAGGGTATAGTTTCTCTTTGTTTGCAGTTTGAGAGGCTACTGCAAACCCATCTTCCTCAGCTCTTTTATCATCTGCAAGAGATCGGAGCTCAGCCGTAAGTCTGAATCATTGTGCTGCTGATATAATGAGTTATGCCAGTCATTTGCTTAAAATAGGGCTGTTCAAAAAAAACAAGAATAAGCAAAAACTGACCCATTGTTTTAGTCCACCTGGAATGTTGCTCTAATTCCACTTCTTGAGCTGTTATAGAACAAGCATGATTATATTATTCATTAACTTATTTCTTATTTTCTTATTTTACTTTCAAATGTGCATTTAAGCATTGTAGTAGCAAAATGTGGGGTGATGTAAAACCTACCTATGTTTTTTCACATTACAGACCACTTTCAGGAATTATTTAGAAAATATATGTTGATGGGCTTTACATGTGCAAGAAATACCAAAACTATAATATGATTAATAAGCACCTTTGTTAGAGAAATATAATGTTAAAATAATAAAATAAAAAAAAGTAATAAAAAAAAAAAAAAAAATGATATCTCGCCTGTTACAAATTCATGTACATCATTTTGGAATCTTCATGTGTATGTTATTTTGTTTTTTGGCCCTCAGCCCTCCAAGAACATTGCACTTTTGCTCCCCCTGATATAGCATATTCCACAAATTCAGTATTTAAGTTATTTTTACTTATGTAAAAACATGGAACTGGGTGTATGCCTTAGTGATCTACCTGAGATTGAGATTAGACCGTTATGACACATGCATGCAGTACTCAGATGGCTCCACCTAGAGTTTATACTATGCACTTACAAGTTTCACAAATATATAAACTGCCCTGTAGACCGTTTTTGAGAAAATGTCTCTTTAAACAGTGTTTAAAGTAAATAATTAAAATCTGCCCGTGTGTGTGTGTGTGTGTGTGTGTGTGTGTGTGTGTGTGTGTGTGTGTCAATTAGATTGCGTATTGCCTTCAAGTGGATGGTTCGGGCTTTCTCAGGGTACCTTTCAACTGACCAGCTGTTGTTGCTATGGGACCGTGTCCTCGGCTACGATTCCTTAGAGATAGTTGCAGGTGGGCCAGTTTTCCAGTCATGCACAAACAGCTTTTGCCCATTTATAGTGAACATGTTTCTGGACAGAAGTGATAGGATGAATGTTTTCAGGTTTCGGTTCAGAGTCAAATGTTTGGGCCCAAATGATTGAATGTTTTTCAGTTTTTTTTAAAGACATTAAAACAATTAAAGTTGGAAAATGTATAAAAGTCCATATGGAAGTGCTACCACAATGATTACATCTTTAATTTAATTAGAAGGATGTCCTAGATAATGCATTCTGCCAGTCAGGTGTGTTGTGACACAGAAGGGTTGAGTCTAAGTACTAAGGCATCTAGTTATGTGTGTTAGTGAATTATCCATGCTCCCCCCAGATTGTGAGACAAGCTTTACCCAAACTCATCAAATAATCAATCAGAATAAGGCTTTGTAGCACAAATATCAGACATGAATTATCAGTAATGCATTAATTTGCTCATTTACCTTCCAGTAAATGATGTAAAACTTGTGACATGCTGATGTAAGCCTGTGTCAATTGGACCCTAATATTTGATAGGCTATTTGTCTGTCTCCCCACCCCCACCCCCAGTCCTGGCGGCCGCTGTCTTTGCCTTCCGAGCTGAAAATCTGATGGAGGTGACATCACTGGCTTCAGCTGAGGTGTGTTGCAGGCGAATGTGCATGTGTGTGTGAGAGCGAGCTAAAGGTGACTGAAATAGCACATTGACTCACAGCCAGCACCAGTAACCTAGTCTTCCCAAGGCACATGGTTCAGAATCGCTGGCCTGGCCACTTTTAAATGCAGACCACTCTCCCCCTTGGCCCCTGCACGTTTAAAACCAAATGTGATGAGGTCAGTCTGCATATCATCACTGTCAGATCAAAAGCTTGTTTTTTTTGCTTTTGTTTTGTTCTGTTTCTCCTGTTTTCATTTGTTACTGTTAGGTGCTCTTAATACTGTATTGATGATGAATGTACCAGTAGAAACAGTCCAGACGTCTTATTACATGAACTCACATCCAGAATTATTGGATGTATTTATTGGATGGAATATTGGATGGAATAATGGAGATTATTGGCTAGGCTATTTCTCTTTCAAATTTTTTTCTAGATTTGAGGTTTTGTTCTGACAGTGTTGCTAAAGAACTTGTTTCTCTCCATGAACAAATATGAAAGTGGAAGATGTATATGAACATATATATATGAAAGAGAAGGAAAAAAAATTCTCTCCATGAATGTATATGTCAGAGCCGATGCTTAAATATTTTATCAAGATTACACAATCCATTTTTACCACTGATCACGTACCTAGAAGACTCATATTTGTAATGGATTATGATTATGAGAAATGAATGGATTCTCATTTTTAACATAATGGACTGTCACATAAATATCTAATCGCATTTTAAGGACATCATTGGTTGCGCTCTCAGGCAGTGGTCTGATTGACAGCTGTAGTAAAAGTTAATCTGAGCTGCTGGCAGTGGCCTCTGGCCGTAATCCGCAGTGACGCACGGGGCCGGGCCCTGGGGCGAAGGGAGGATGCTGCTGGACAGTATCTGCTTGCTCATATACCACAAGGCCCTACTGGAGAACATATCATAACACGCTGTATTTTTAGCGCCCAGGGCCCGGGCCTGTAACTTTAGAGGCTTGCAAACATGATAGGAGCCCCTAAATTTACTTGCCTCCAATCCCAAAAGGCCACAGCTTGAGAACGCTTGATTCCACACCTCCCCAACTCCTTCGCCTTCAGGCCCCGCTACTGCATCTGCAAGGCACCTGACTCTACTCCGAACGCCATCCAAACTCTTGGGCTCTCACTGAGAGAGAAGATGAGATGTTGCGTCAGAGTGTCTGTCGGAGGCCATTTTGTGAAGAGCACCTGTAGGGCAGGTGTGAGGGTTGTGGAGTTTTTGTTTACACTTAATCTATCTGAGCCTAGCACAGCATAACCTGACCTAGAAATTTAGAGGTAACACGTCTTAGTATGTAAAAAACATAACATATTTATAGCATCTTACATAAACACTTCATAACATATTCATGAATGTTTAAATTAACAACCATAAGGTTTATGTTTTATATGATATTAATATAAACTACTAAGTCATTTTATTAAAACAGGAGTCTATATTTATTATTTAAAAAAATGTTCTTTGCAAGACTATTATGTTCAGTAAAATATCTCATATCTAGACTGGCAAAAGAATAAAAGACCCAGTATTAACTATTAACCCTTTGGACAGAAAGTGCTTCAAGACTTTTGGAATAGACCTTAATTTTTTCTTTCAAATCTTTGTTTTTTAACACTTTGTTATTCGTTTCACTTCATAATTAATAAATTCAGCAGTCTAAACACTAATGAGGAAAATGTCATTAAGCTCTTAGTTTAACTGTCTTTGGGTTAAAGGCCTGCATCTTATAGATATTTATGATGTTATCTTTCTCGTTTAATAGTATGAATCGCTTACAATGTTGCTTTTTGCTTGTCACTTCACTATGTGGACTGTAAATTGCTCATAAATAAACAATCATTCGACTTAATGTCTGAAGCATAGAGTCACAATGTGCACCCATTCCCTGCAGATGGTTGATAACCACATGAATGCAGGTAGACTGCATTGCATTGCAATTTAAAAATGCACCAGACGTGCATTTCAGTGATGTTGATGTGGCTTCCATCACTTTTGAGGTAAAGGCAATGAAAGACAAGTTTATTTATAAAGCATTATTCTTACCAACATATCACCACTTTGAGTGAGTGGCTGGATAAATAGCAGGCTTATCTTCATAATACTTTAAATTAATGCAAAAAACCCAGAATTCTTTTTCCCTTAGGATAATAGTGTTTATGTCATTTAACCACAAATAGTATAAAATAAACAGAATAACAGTGCACAAGTACACGTCTTCTGCAGTATCACAAGCAAGGAAGAACATCACTAAAAATAAAACCTCTAAGCATGGACAATTAATCCCTAGAGACTTAAACTCATAATGAATGATGTTTTCCTGAACACTGTGTGAGCTGTTAAATGAACCTTTTTAAATTTAAGAAGTTGCAAAGTTGAAAGTCTAGACAAAGCACTTTCAAAGCACTTTCTGTCCAAGTGGGTAAAGGCATGTTATTTTTATTTTGCCTAAAAATAATAGTTTTTCAAAATAAAAGACTTTTATTTAAAAAATGTCTCTCAGTAAAAAGACATAGTTCTCCATACTAACATCATGTAAAACGTGTCTTCATTTAAACATGTAAGATGTTATGAATGTGTCAAGTGTAAGCAATTTTGGTGGGCATAGTTAAATACTATGGGCAGAATAATTAACAAATAACAATTAATTAAGGAATTATTTAAGGAATTTTGCAAACAGTTAATTGTTTTAGCTTTTTTTAGAAAGAATTTTATGGTATTTCTGTTTCGATGCATTTTGTTCATTCCAATTAGCCAGATATAGTGAATAGAGATGTCATCAATCTGTCAGCAGAAACTACTGCATCAGCAGCAAATACTGGACCAGATATTTAAGGGGAAAACAGGAATTAATCGGATCCAATTCTGTAAAAAGCACTCATTCACACTGGCGTGTTGTGACATTAGCTGGATATTTCTTGCTTTCTTCCGAGTGTTTGAGTGGACTGAGTATGATAGCCGACTTTTAAATGTGTGTGAAGTGATTCAATTAAAAGCACTCATTTTAGAGGTTAATAGTTCTTAAAGAAGAATATATTAAAGACAGACTATATATACAGACTATATATATATATCACTTTATTCTATCCCTTCTTCTTTCTACAGGCCGTCCTTGCGGACCTCTCAACCCTAAAGGTCATGCCCCTCCTGCAGATTTTCCTCTTTGCCTAAGTCATGTGTAAGCGTATGGGTGTTGCCTCCAAGTGGTCTGCCAAGCTGTGCTCACGCCAACTAAGCTGTTTGCAGCGACTGATAACCTTTAAAATGTAACAGGATTATAAGTGAAAATATAAACAGAACAGAAACAGTGTTCTGCACACTACCAAAACAGAAGCTTGAGCTTATTTTTAAATCACGCTTCATGTCAATCAGGGCAACCAATGCCAGGTCAGGACTTTATTTATTAATTAGATTCTCAGATATGTGGATTGTGTCAAACATAAGTGTGGATTGTGTCACATTACAAGTAGAAGTAATAAGTATAAAAATGAAAAGTATGAAATGAAAACATTTATATGATAAATATGCCACTTCAGTATTTTAACTGACACGCTTAAAAATCATTTACATTTTAAAACTATTACAATGTTATGCTATATCCAGCTATGTAGTATTAATTTCCAAAGCTGAATAGAAAAAGAATGCTTTAATACACAGAGCAATTAAAAAGCATCTGGGAGTAAATTGCATGTATTTTAACAGCACTTGGTTGCAGTAATTAACTACAGTAAAAACTGGCCTATGTCACTTTATGACATGTGACTGTATGTCATTACCAAATATTTTAGGGCTTGATACTGAAGATATGTAAGGATAACCACCACATGTCTCTAGTCACAACAGTGATCATGTCATTATGTGAATTCTGTCTAACCCACCATATTATATAAAGTATGTCATCTTGAACTGTAGGCCACAGATGAACATGGTAATAGGTGATTGCATATCATCTCTTGAGAAGGTGGTTATTTGTGTTACTTTTATTTATATACCCCTTCTTTTCTTGCCACATTATTAAGTTCATTAACAAGCCAATCATATCTAACGTTCCTTTGGAGCTGCCTTGTTGTAAATGTAAATGTTATTATTTATGGCATTTGTTCTGCAAGCTTGATACACACAGTACTGTACAAAAGTTTTAGGTGACATTATTAAAAAAACTTTTTTAGTAAGTAGTGGTTTTACATGTCAGTTTGATTATTTAACCCTTTCCACACTTCTCCTTGTGGTAACCCAGTATTACTTGCAGTTATCATCTAATTGCTTTGACTCCTCAGTACTTTATTTGGCTAAATTAAGATTGCTGGTAAAGGAATTTAATACATTTATAAAATGTCTGGAACGTCCAGGAGAAATCTGGAACTAAACTCTCATAAGATATTATCTACTTCTTTCACAATAAGATATTTGTGCTACTTTATATTATATTTATGTTTATTTACATCTGTTCAAATGATTTATCATGTTCTTACTGATGAAAAGACACATATTGCTAAAATAAAGGCTTTTAAACAGTGAGCTCAGGTGCCTAAGCCTTTGCGCAGTAATGTGTATATACATGAATAATGCTTTTTTTATAATTTGCTTTATGAGAGTATGAGAGTATGAGCTGTTGAAACTTCAAACAGAGCTACAAAAGTTTATTCATTAAAAAGCTATTTAAAGCGCACTGCTTGATGTCTTTGTTACGTTTTACATTTTATTTATTTATTATATTGTCACTGTCCATAGAAAAACAAGTATCTCCAAAATGATAACTATTTGATTAAGTTAATGGAAATACATGTCCAATCGTCTTGACCACTGTAGAGTTCGATGAAAATTTTAATTTAAATAGAGTATGAAAAATTGCTAAAAATGCAGATACTTAGTTTTCATTGAATAGCATGTTAAGTGTGGTTGACAAGACTTAGTCATCACTGCTATATCAATAGTTTGAGTGGTAACCTTAACATAAAACTCCATTATGATTAGCCCTTTTTAGCCAAACAGCCCTTTTAACTTGTTCAGATCTACTGCTGGAAAAGTAAAGGCCTGTGTGCATTCAGAATAGAAAAAAAGGCACCCAGAGTCTGAGTTCAGTGTTTTCTAGCAGTCTATAAACAATGCACAAGACTGTCTTTGTTGTTGGATGTTTGAACTCACAGTCTTGTTCGGTGTGTAACTCAGATCGATATCTTTATTATCAGTTTGCTTAAGCAGAGTACCTATTAAACATGACTGATATGTGATGTATGACAAAACCTAATTTTGATCATCACTTTTCAGTTTTTAACATAATTTTTAAAAAACTTACTGTCCTTAACACTGTTTGTGAATTTCATGATGAATGGACCAAAAGAAAGTTCCCAAAATTCTGGTTATATTAAACTCAAGTAAATGAAAATTAAAAACTTATCACTTTATAAACCTGTCTGTGTTAGACCAAGTTATTTATATATTACATAAATTCAACAACAGCACTGAGAAATCATGCAGTTAACAGGGAAGAGTAGATCAACAGACACATATAGGGTTAAATTGAGACTATAACATTTGAGGTATAGCAAGAAAACATTTTGTTTCTCTAATACAGTGTGTATTAGTTATAATATAGCATTACAATTACTGAATGTGGTCTATAATGTGCTTTGGGATTAAAATGCTTGATTAAAAAAAACATAAAGAAGTCTTATTTAGCATTTAACAGTTGAGAACTGGACGTATCTGTCAACAACGTGATGTACTGTTATGATCTGGGCTTGCTTAGTTGGTCAGGTTATCCCATCAGTGTTTTTTTTGGGCGTATTCAACAACAATGACAAGATTCAATAGAGTGGCCATACTGGTTAGTCCGGCATACCAACATCCAAAACACAAAATATCATGTCCAAAGAAAGACGTGCATCTTCAAAACAGTAACTTTACAGAAGAGGACAAAAACATTCTGTACTTTCAATGTAAGTTCATGTAGACAGGTTTTATGTAGACAGGTTTTATTCCAAGCCATTTTGTAGCATTTCTATTGGTCCATTCATCGTAAAACTTTTACAGGATATAAAGAGCAGCTGTTGTGCTCAAATGAATGTTGACCAAAATGAAGATACATGTTCTTCTTTGGACAGTGACGATATGCTGCTTTTGCTGGTGACCGGCTGAGTTGATCTGGGCTTTAATATCAGAGCAGAGGTCTGTTTACGTTTTTTCTCATTAAGATATATTAGTCTATACTATTGGTTATCTGAGTTTTTAGCTCAGCATAGGCCTTTACATTTTGGTTGGTGGGTTTGGTTCCTAACAGTTACTGTTGCCCACTGTTCCAGATTAGTGGGATTTTGTTACAGCCCTAATCTCCAGAAGCTTAGCGAGATGGCTGTCTAAACTGTTTTTAGGGTCTCTGTAGGCAGGGGGTACTGCATTGTGTGACTGCGCTCTGGAACACTTAGCCCTTTCAGTATGACCATCATTAACTTACTTGTAGCTTGCAGCAAAATGCCCCCTCAACTCCTTTGACATATGCTAAGCCCGTCTATGCCCCCCCCTGCTGCTCGGCTGGCCGCCTGCCTCACGCTCCTGCTAGCTCATATCAAATTATGCCACTCGTCAGTTTTCCGCCCTGCTTCTCGCTCCCTGTGCCTCACCCTGAGCCTCAGTCTCACTCCATCTGCCACCTGTTTACCCAGCTTCCCACGGCCTGTCCTGCTTATCACCGGGGAGATGGTGATCACCATCCCCTGTCCTTTTTAATCTAACATGGCTCTGGACGCTCACCAAAGCGAGGCGCCCCTGTCGGCCGAAAGGGTGAACTTTAGGAGCACTGTGCCACCACTCATCACTCCAGCACTGTTCCTCGATGAAAGATTTCATGTAGATGGCACTATCATGTTTCCTACATGGCGCTTTTGTGTATTTATGAAACATTTGCGGCATGTTCCAGCCCATCCAGCTGAGTATGATGATGTGAGCTGTTTGAATTAGGTTATTACACAGGGCCTTGACAGATTTTCCAGTAGCCGCATTGAATGACTCCAGATGTTATAATTAGTCGATTAGAAACACAGTGGCCTATCTTTTTAAAGACTATGACTTTATTGCAATAAATGAAATGTTAAGTATTAACCGACCAAATATTAAATGGCCATTAAGCACATTTAAACACTGTGAAGACTGAATATTAGGAAGCTCTCCGCTTACTATATAATTGGCATAAAGCTAGCTATAGTGCACTATTGATAAGTGTGGAAGCTTTTATGGTGAGACCAACTGTAGTGTACTTAGTGTGACGTAAATAGCCATTTCTGGGTCCAAACGTGCCCGCAGACCCGCAAAACAAATGACTATCACAGATCTCGTTTTCACAATTGCTTCCTTGTTAATTCAGGCACCATTGTTGGTTAAAAGGGTTTAAAGGGTCTTCTTCTGACTTCAATCTACTTGTTAACATGTCTGGACTGAGCTGTTGTGTCCAAAAAAATGACCATTTTGTTATTCTCACACTCTCCTTGTGATGAATAAGAGAAGAGGAAATGACTGCAGTTGATAAAGTGAGTTGCAATGCTTAAATGAATTAAAAAATATTGGTGCCAGTGGGCTCTAATGTTAGCTAGCTAGCTAACCCAGTTTCTGTTAACACTCACTGGCAAAAGCCAAACTGGCCCTTTTGTGGATCTCCTTGATATCGTCTATGGGTTTTATAAGGTGTTTCTAGCTATAAACCCATCTTTATGTTGCAGAGCTATAGCTTTGCCTTACCTAAATATATAGCTGTTTTTGTTAGCCCTTGTTTACTTAGCAAGCCTGACAACCGCAACTTGAAGACGTGGCTTTATACCAAGAAACACTGAAGTCTATATCGAGTGTATCGGCAAAGGGCCAGTTTGGCTTTTGCCAGAGAGTGTTAACATTAGCTAGCTAACATGCAGAGCCCATTAGCAAATTTAGTTTTCTTTTATTCATTTAAGAATTATAACTCACATCATCAACTACAGCCATTTCCTCTTCTCATTCTCATCACCAAGAAACAGAATTATAGTTGAATAGTTTTCTGGACTCAGATCTAAAGTAACAAGAATCTCAGACAAGACTATCACCCAGACATCAGTGGATAAGATAACTTGATGGCATGGACAGAAATTCATTGGGCACTGATTGTGAAAGAGTGGCTCAGGGAGCATGAGGAACTTTTTCCATACGTCAATTGGCCACAACAGAGTTCTGACCTTAACCCTGTTGAAAGTGCTGGAGAAAGCTGTAGTGGTCCAACTCTCCTGTCATCAATACAAGATCGGGGCCAAAAGCTAATGCAACTCTGGATGAGAACACTGTTGCCAGCTCCACAGTAAGGAAAGTAGCTATTGGCTGTCCTGAAAGTCACTAGAAGTCGTTAAATGACGTGTTGTGCATAATGTACTTTTTGCGTGTATTTGAAAGAATAATGTTGTGGGAGACACAAAAAGTGAGTAAAAACACCCTAAATATGTTATAACTACAAATTAAATTGATTTTTTTGTTTCATTTCATTTTGTTTCATTTTGGCTGTGTCACACTAACGAATTTCCCTCTGGGATCAATAAAGTATCTATCTATCTAAAACACATTTATATTTACATCCTGCTCTGTAGATAGGGGTCGGGGTCAGCGGCGGCTTAGGCTGAGTTTAGTGGGTCGTGGACGGTCTCTGACTGTGAGACTGAGCACTGTTAGTGTTGTGGGACGCTGCTCGCTGAGGACAGTAAATGAAGATCATGCATGTTTACCTCAGAGTCTCCAAAAGGCTCCAATAACACCAGAAAAAAGTCGCTAGATTTGTCTCTAGTCGTTTTTTTTTTTTTTTAAAAAGTCGCTAGAGGGTCTGAAAAGTCGCTAAATATAGCGACAATATCGCTAAGTTGACAACTTTGGATGAAAATAAATGTTGTGATGCTGCATAAGGTTATCCAAATAAGGCACAGGTACATATTGGGTACACTGCCTCGACTTTAAAATCAGTTAAGAGGTTTTCTTCACACTGGAGGTCACTAAATCTTTTTGTCTGTGTACCAGCTGTCTGTTACACTCTATTACCTTGTAACTTTTAGCTACATAAAATTGGTTTAAAACTAAAGTATTCGGACGTCGGCTATATTTACAAGGATTACGAGGCTTTACATGATTTCCTTAGCAGCCAGGTCTTTCTTAGGACTTTTGGTGTGGTCTCAGTTACAATTGGGAACATTTCCAGAGCAGTTCCAGTGGGGCACAGGCCAACAAAAACAGGGACGTCTGGTCAGCCTTCCAAAATGAACTAAAATGAACAACAGAATGTGAAGAAATAACAGTTTTAATGGCATGTCAAAGACATGTGTGTATTGTAGTGCAGAGCCCGGGCCTGTCCTGTATCCTAATACCACTTTGCACCTCAGAGGTAATAGTGAGTCACTGTAGCACTGAGTTCAATTAGTCCAACATGAGAGGATAAAGAAGTAGCACTGCTGCCTTGACAACATGTTCTAACCTCTTGTCCCTTATGTTGAGGGTTCTACTCCTAGTTAAATCATTTAAGGACAGACAGCCAATGAAAGGAAGAGTAAACAAATCGATGGCTGAAGCTCTTACCAAGCGGCCGTTATAACTGCCATCACTGCCACCTGTGTTGCTTTCCACCGCAGGAGACGCTCTTGGCAGGTAAAGGGATGAACTTCTAGACTTGTAAGAGCTGAGGAGGAGCATTTCTTGGTGATATGTTAACCCATGTTCGGAGTGACAGGTTGCATCATCCTACAAATTGCTCGCTTAATTAAGGTGGAACAGAACAATTCTTTAAGAATCTGGCAGAAAAACAATTCTCCTTCATCCCCTTACAAAAAAGAAGTTTATTCAAGTGTACCATTAGTTTACTTCTTTTAAACCAAAAGGAAGTGAGTATGCTTTCAGTTTACCTTTGATGTACTTCTCAGTGATACTAAACACAGTTATACTTAAGTATGCTGGGGTTATACTGACAAGTATAGAACAGTCTAAGTATATTTGGCCTTTACTTGTACTTAATCTTTTGATTGATAGTAGAAGAAAGTATTCTTACTCTGCACAAAAACACATCCAGTACAATATTTATTTAAAATTTGATTTATAAAGATTTATAAAGATACAAATATGTTTCTTAATCTGAGTGTGTCTTGTTAATTTAACGTGTGTTCACTGGTGAGTAAGTAACCGTTGTTAAGTTCTATTTTAAGAAGAAAAAAACCCTTAAACCTAGTCATATACTTTAAAGTTAATTATAAGTTCACTTAAATAAAACTTACAAGCTAGTAAACTAACAGTAAACCCTTAAGATTACTTTTAGTGTAGTTGCAGTACAAAAGATGTAAACTAGTTGTATACTTGGTTTACTACTCTTACACGTAAAGTGTACTTAAAAGTATCCTTTTAAAAACTAGGAATTGGGCCAATTTAGTCCCAAGAAGTATTAAAATAGACATATACAAGTGTACTACTAGTACAATAACATTAGTATAGTAGCTGCATAAAGTATACTTAATAAAATGAACTTTAAGTATACTTATTTTCTTGGGGACTTGTTCTGGAATTAGTTAAACCAGGCTAGCATCTAGTGTTGTATAGATTTTCCTTCTTTATTTATTCATTAAAAAAAACAAACCAGGCATTTTTTTTTTCAAAACGTGAAAGAAAGATAGAATGAAAGCAGCAGCACTGAAAGCTGGACAGAGAGTGCACTCGAGTGCACTTCCCCAGTGTAGTGCACTTTGTAGGAAGGCGGGAGCCATTGGAGCTCGCGCCGACTAGAGGGGGGTTTCTTCCCGCGTCCTGCATTTTAAACGGTCACACACGGCAGGCTCAGCAACCAATCAGATCCTGCCATGTTGGGACGGCGTAGCCAATCAGCGGGCGCACGGAGGAGGCAAGCTGGAGCGGCATTGTGTATGTGTGCGCGATGGAAGTTCCCCCCTGCACCTTCCTGTGACCCTCAGCAGAACTGCTCTTTCTTTCACTGTGTACTGAAAGAAGAGGGTTTAGTTGAGGTCAGTCGGGTTTTCGTCCACCCACAGGGCGAGCCACAGCAGCAGAGCGGAGAGAGAGAGAGAGACGGGGGGGGAGGGGGTGACAGAACGAGGAAGTGTGGGACAATAGAGCTCCGTGTTTGTGTACGTCACCGTGCCGGGGAGGATTCCCGCCCCACAACTTGTGGCGTGTTTTCCACATACCGATAGTGTTGATGTCTTTCTATCTCTCTCTCTCTCTTTATCCCTCCATCTCTTTCTCTCTCTCTCTCTCTCTCTCTCTCATCACAGCTGGTTTTGTATTTGTGTGAGAGGACTGCACAAACAGGCTAACAGACTAAAACAGGCTAAAACAACACGAGTTCAGGAGAGAGGGAGAAGAGAGGGAGAGAGAGGGGAGAGGAGAAAAACAGATAATTAATAAAGTGAATGAGACGCTGCAGTCAGCAGCTGGCAGGGTGAGCCTACATGGAGTGAGCCTGACTGAAACATATTTTGTGCAGTGCTCATGCTGAATGATTTGCATACGGACTTCCGCCCCCTCGGTTTCACTTCTGCATCGGTTCACTGGCTGTGAAGGAGAAGCAGCCGGCAGAAGAAGAGCAGCGCGGCGCGCGGAGGAGCTGACACACGCGCTCCTGTTCTGATCTGATCTGATCTGGATACTCTCTCTCTCGGACTCGGACGCGGCTCTGACACAGTGTAGTTCCTGGAGGCGGATCTTCATTTATCTTCATCCTCCTCTCTTCGTGCTCGCTATGCTGAAGGGACTACCGCTGGTGTTCGGCCGCTCCGTGTGGAAGAAGTACAGACGCTGTTTTGTCTCGTAGCCCCCCTCAGATGGACCCGGACTATGGCACTTTAGAGAGGCGCTGTGGATACGGATCCTGCTGACGTCCCTTTTTTGTTGTTTTTATTTATTTATTATTATTATAATTTTTTTTTATCTGGGAAGGAGTTGTGTATTTATCCCTCGTTCGCTGGGAGTGATGTTGGGGATTCCTCCTCCTCCTCATCAGTTTGCACTTTTCTCTCGTCTTTGGAAGTTAACTTGGCAGTGAGCAGCTCTCAGGCTAACGCTCAGCTCGACAGTGCGGTTTGGGATGGAGTTTAGGGTTTAATGTGGTCTTTTAATGCCCCCCGGACTTTGGAGATAGCTGTCAGATACAGAGCTTAGGTATATATATATTTTTTGTAGAACAAATTATTCTAGGCCTTCTCTCTCTCTCTCTCTCTCTCTCTCTCTCTCTCTCTCTCTCTCTCATATTGAGTGTTTCCCCGCTTTTCTGTGTGATGCTGTTAAATGCAGAGGAGGTGGTGAACGCTCTGTAACCCCTGCATGCATGTGGCGCTGCTCTCTGGTCGTTCGACACACTCAGACCGGCGTTTCTGTGCGGCCACGTTAGCATTTCGTTTCGCAGCCCCAGCAACGCTACCCATATTTTTTTTCCTTCTCCCTCTGTGTTTGTCCTCCTCCTCCTCCTCCCCTGCCGTGGGAGGAACTGAATGCTTTGGCCCACAATGAGTTACCCTAGGCTGGCTGTGCTGTTGCGCGGCCTCCTCCTCCTGTCTATCCTCCTGGGATTGGAGCTGACCACCTCTGGGGCCTTGGCCTCCGTTGCTGTCTCACCGGCCACAGGTAAGGACTGTTTAGTCTTGTCTGCTCCCAAAAGTGTTCAGACACCCCTTCTGAATAGACACAACCACACAGCGACACGAAAAAGCATACAGAGCTGGACACCCTGGAGAGGACGCTCTAAGGCTGGGGTGCTGGAGATCTACCACCCTGCATGGATTCCCTCCTGCTCTTATCTAAAACACCTAATGTGGACAAAGAAGGCCTTCAGGAGCATGTGACCCTTAGAGCCAGGTGTGCTGGTTCTGAACTGTCCAGGGTGGTAGATCTCCAGTACCAGTGGTCTAGAGGTCACTATACCAAATGCCCAGTGCTGGCTAGAACAACATAAAGCCCCTAGCCCTGGGATGTGGAGCAGTGGTACTGAGTTCTCTGGAATGATGGAGCTCTATATAGTACCTTTAGGATTTGTTAGAGTGGGTTTGTGTTCCAAAGCTAATCATACAACATCGGTATGCTCTTGTGGCTGAATGCACCCAATTGCTCACAGCAGTGTTCCAACTTCTAGTTTAAAGTCTTTCCATAAGAATAGAGACTCCTGTTTTGTGGATCTAGATACTCTCTCTTACTCTCTGTAGTTCCTTGAGGGCATTCTTCGTTCTTACCAGAAGAATAGGAACTGTTAAGGCAGCAAATGTATAAACAGACTGTATTAATTATATTGATTTATTTAGGAAGCATTGGACAAAAGGGTATCTACACGTTTGAATGTATAGTGTAGTCGTAACGTGAACACTGGGCACCACTGTTGCTTTGTGTAGAACTTTCCACCAGCACTTTGCGCTAGCACCAAGTGGCCAGTAGATCATCATCATCACTTCACCTCCCAATGGTTTGTCGATGTAGTTACACCTTGAAGTTACAAATGATGGGAGTACAGCTGCAGCCTTCAGTCTCCAGCCTGAACTACAGGAGCAATGTAGCGGAGAGGTTCTTGTATAACCAGTACATAGAGCATCCCCTCTTTAGTGGGCACCTGCTGCCACATTCCTGAGCTGGATCAGCGTGTCTGCCTTCCACAGTGGGAAGATAGGGGTCTCCATAGCTTCAGTTCCTGCTTACAAGAGTTCTCCACTGACAGCTGGATCTGATAAAGTTTCACCACGGAGTTGAGTGTAGCATAAGTGTCTGGTAGCACTCTGTGGGTGGCAAAGGAAGCCTTTGAACTTGGCATGACTCTGTGGTTGTTTTATTTGCCAGAAAGCTGCTAATATGTATCTGAGACCCTGAGCTGATTCCAGTTCAGTGCAGGGACTTGCTAGGTCCAGAATTTGGTCACCTAAGAATGTACACTTAGTGCCCAAGGGCTGCAGGGTCTGTGTCTGCTCTGATCACTGCAGTTGTGCTTGTGCAAAACACTTAACCCCAGATTTCTCTAGAGGCGCTGCAACATAACACCCCAGTCACCAAACACCAGAAGGAACCTGTAAGTGAGAATATGTTCTAGTGCACATTCCAAAAAAACACCCCTCTTTTCAGAACTACTAAACGAAAGCAGGGTCCTGATTAGTTTATCAAACTTTATTAAATAAGTAATTAATTAATTAATTAATTAATTAATTAAAATAATGTTTTTGTAAAGCGGCTGATTTTGCATGTTATTAATTGTATGATATTAAAAAAAAACCTAATAAACACATCTATTTGTTTGTTGTTTTTAAATGAGTACCTATAAGCTTGTTTATCTTTTTCCCATGCAAGTCATTTCGGAATCTTTGAGAGCCTATGCATTATCTTATTGACAGTTACGTCCATGTTTAGTCTTTGGCCTTTCTTTAAAAGTGGCAACTTGATTAGTTGTTAAAAAAGAAGTAGATGCCTTAATAATGACAGCCCTAAACAAAGCGATTAATTAGATTCTCTGTGTCATGAGGGTGTTATTACATGTTGTAACAGTGTGAATGAGCTTCTGTAGGTAACTGAGGTTCACCTCAAATGTGGCTGAACGTGCACAGATTCTGCTGGTCCACTTAGGAGAGATCAGGCCCCCAACAGCTGTTTTCTCAATTGCAAGCCAGGATTTAATGACGGTGTATCATTTCTGATGCACAGGCGTCTGGCCTGGATCAGGCTGACATGACAGATTGGTGTCTCTCCAGCTGTAAACCCCTCTAGCCTGCCAAATGCACAGTTCCCATCAGTGGTCAAGCATGAACCCAGACTGTCCAAAATGCTAGACATAAGCACACATATGCATGCTAATGGACTTCAAGCAAAAGATTATTCATCACTGTCTGTAAGGCTACAAGAGAGCGCACTGGACTAGCCTACTGCCAAGCCTGCTTTAGGAAAAAAGAGCTATGATGATAAATGCTCGTTGATGAGTCATGTAATGATTTGTAATGTGTTTTTTATTACCCTTAAAGCCTCTTTTGTATGATTTATGTAAAATAATGGAAGTGAAATGGTCTAACTTCCATCTGAAAAATTCACCTGGATTGTGGTTTATCGAGTTCTGTGTAACCACACCTCTGAATCTTCACAAGGCAGTCTGCTGGAAATGGCGTTTGTCACAGCCAATTGTTTATGGGGTGATTTGAAGCGCAACCATATCTCTGGTACATCACTGGTTGTACAACTTTTACCCTACAAAAGCCTGTATAAAGGCACATAAGTACATAAGGCTTTCAAACATAATTATTAGGGCATTTGATTGCTTTAAGTAATTTACTGCTTTTAGCTGCTTTAAGTATAAAGCATATACATTTTTCTTGGTAATAACTAGTTACTAGTTCACACTATTTACTATATAATTAATATGGCTGAACTTTCAACAACTTGGAGCAAAAGACTTATATATAGTTAAGCAAAAAACACCAAGATAACAGCACTGGGGATCTCGGCCATACCTCAAACGCCATCACTCTATGACAGATCCACAAGAGGAAACCTAGGAAACCTTCTGAACCGAACTGAACAAAATAAATATTCCCATTATGCCGATAGAGCATATTACATCATGATAGTTACAGACATTTTCATGACGCATCATAGATCATGATATTTTACCATAGACACACAGTACATCAGATGTTCTACATTTAGAACCTCTGTGTGGAGAGATTTACATTGTTTAATAGTTCTGATCCTGCTCTCTTTGTGATAAAGCACAAGGGTGGTCAGTAGGGTTGGGCGATATGGCCCTACAATAATATAACAATATTTCATGGTATTTTTGCGATAACGATACTCTTGCCGATATGACAAAACATTGAATTAAAAAAAAATATTTTAAGAATTCACTACTGCAACAAAATGAAAATTTAATTTTATTATCGCTTATGATATGATATGGCACACCCCTAACAAGAATTTTCATCTGATTGTAACAGAGGTCAATGATCCAGAATGTCACAATACTAAATAATGCACTCCAAATATCTCCAGGACTGAAGTAAAATAAATGATACTGGACAGATAAAATCTGTCACTTGTACATATATAATGGGAAATGAGAAAAGTGTGAATGTTTCTTTTGCTAAAAACAGTAAAAAGTAGTGCCCTGATGTGATAATTAGGGATGGGTGATATGGCACGATATTTCAGGGTATAATATCGTTCACCATATTCAAAAAATGTTGGCAATATTATTGTGTACGATGCGATATGGCACACCCCTAGTGGTCAGTGAGCTTTAAGTGCTGATATCCAAAATATACACAGCATAGCGTGTTACTCATCACAATATAAAAATGTATCACAATAACAATAAAATACTGTCCTGTTGTCTGATCTTATAAGTGAAGAAGGCTTCCTGTTTTGGAACATAAGTATGAGCTTGAAAACCACTGTCCTTCATAAATCAGACAAAAGAACACAAAGTACTGAGTAAATATTACTTTGTGCTTTCTTTTGTTCAATTTAACATTAGGCTGATTTAAAAAGACAGTGACTGTGACAGTGACTTAGTGACTACATACTGCTCACATACTGTTTCTGCCCAAAAGTATTAGGTAGCAAGTAGTATGGGACCAACATGAATTTCTCTGGGTATGCCAGATATACCAGGATCATGTACTGTAATAATCATGGATTCAGACTGCAAAACTAACAACAACAACAAAAAATACTTTGTTACTTGGTGTATTTAAATGTTGCCTTTTTGTGTAACATGGGTAAAACAGTAACTGATCCCAGTAGTCCCAGTAGCACTGGCTGTTCAGACTCCCGTGTGGAGCCATGCTCCATTCTATTCAGTCAAACAAGGTCATATTATCAACTACGTAAAGAAAAAGAAACAACTCGCAAACTGGGGAAAACAGGTGTGTTTAGAACCAACACAAGTTTAAGACATTGACCAATCCAACGCTGGCATTCTCAGAGTTTATTTTGGCTTTAAAGTCTGGTTGGAAACAACATGGCAGGGGGTGTATTTTAAAAGTCACACAGACACATATCTTGACTAAATTGTAAATGTGCACACTAAAAAGCACCCAGCATTTGCTAAGCGGTGACTGGAGGACTGCGGAAGATTGGGCAGTTTCTTAAGGTTGGTTGTGCAGTCGTGCCCCTTCTCTGGTACTGTAGCGTTCAGTATTCAGTAGCAGTAAGTATTCAGTTTGCATTATTGCAGTAAGCAGTATAGAGGGTACACACATAACGTCACAGTTAACACAAATCCCTACGATTACATGCACTGAGTGGAAGAAAGACTAATTGTGTGGTGGTCTTAGCTTTCAGTGTGAATGCAGTGAAAGTGCTGGTGTGCCAACTGCACTGTACAAATAGATTCAGCAAAGAATTCAGTCTTTTTACAGGCTGTAGAAAGCTAAAGAAAAGAAAAGCTAATGGATCACGTCTCAAGTCAACATCTTGTTTGAATTTTCTAGTTCTGCCTTAAATAGTGTAGCAGTTGTAGTAAAGCATAAGGCACCAGACATGTCACTGCTGCAGGAACAGGAAAAAATTAAAACACGACGTTGACAAATAGGAAGCTGTCTTCTGTGCTACATATGTATCGCTGCAGTCTGTAGAATTCCAATCCTTGTGCCAAAACATGGATTTGCAGTTGCCGTTTTGTGTCAAGATTGCTGCATTTTGGAGATGAAGTCACGCCATCAGTTATATATATTATTTTATTATTTTATTATTCTATTGTATCATATATATATATATATATATATATATATATATATATATATATATATATATATATATATATATATATATGACAAATTTGTACATATGACAAATTTCTTTTATGTTGTAAATTATTATTAGAGTGTTTATTCTTCTACACAACGGCTGCTACTGCAATAACTGCAATTTCCCCCTGGGATCAATAAAGTATTTCTGATTCTGATTCTGATATAATCTCTTGGCTACTTATCAAGTAAATAATATATTTTTTGTTTTTAGGTTGTAAATTATTTTTTAAAAAACATCGATGACGATCCCTGTGTCCTACAAACAAATGGGGCTAAAGCAAAGGGTCTTCCTTGTAAGGGGAAGATCACAAAGCAAGACTGTTTTGCCACTTAGTCCGAATGAGGATGCATTTGCAGACAGGAAAAGAATGTCAATGCGTATTTCTTATACAGTGCACAGTATGCAATTTCGAACATGCCAGTTGTTTATTTGGATCATTGAGGGTGGCAGTAATTCTGGAAGGCACTCTCTATACAACATATGGCTGATTGAAGCTGAAAGACTAATCTTTGGCATTGGTGATCAGTTAAAAAAATATCTGTGCACATTTAGGTGAAGAGGATTATTGTATCGCGTGAGCATGCTGTGTTTTTCAAAGCTTGTTGGCCATGCTGCCCTGAATGTCTGTGTAAATATTTGCCGGGCTAGGATTGCCCTCTCTTTCTCCGCATTAGAGGCCCAGATGAGGCCGAAGTATTGAGGTGTGACTGCTGAGTTGGCACCGATACTGCCTTCGTTGTCACGAACATGTAGAGTCAAGTAGAGTCAAGCCTTTATTGCTAAAAGAAAGCAGAGTGTGTCCCATTGAAGTCCCCCGGTGATTCCTTTCGAAGGAGGCGCCTCCAGAACAACAATGCTGATGTCTCAGCATTACACCTCAGTTCAAATCTGGCAGGGAGGTTTAGGTGAGATAGTGAATGCCTCTAAATGGCAGGGGTGTTACATTATCCCGCGCCTTACTGCACTGGGCTGCCATGTGCTATTAACCATGTATTTACACTGTCTGTGTGCTTAAGGCTTCAGGATAAGCTCAGTGCGTCAGTAAGCATAATGGGCAGATGTGTGTCTTTAGTTATGCAATGGCCTCAAGTTAGAAGATAGGTGATACATCATTTTTATGGCTTAGAGGGAAAGTCAGTATGATAGGGGTATAAATTTCGGGCCTTATGGTTTAATTCGATTGCAGCTCTTAAAAAAGTGATTAGAATCATCACACAGTCTCATTTCAGAATGCTTGAGTTTGTTTTTATTGAGACACACGGAATACACATATACAGTACTGGGCCAAAAACAACAGTACTGAGTTAGTCAGCTCACTTAATTTTTTACATACATTTTACAATTACACAGACATCTACATAGAAATAAATACAATGTTTAGTATTTATGGTGTCTGCCTTTATCATTACTACTGCATTCATTATTCTTCCGTGTTTTAGAGAAACCTGCATATTTTTTCCACATCTCCGAAGTTCAGTCATAGAAGTTGGGTGTGTTTTATTGCTTCTCACTGCCCAAGTAATTCTAAACACATGCTGTTGAGATCTGGACACTGGGGTGGTGAGTCTATTGTTCTGAGGAAATCAACAGCTTCTTTGCTTCATTAGCAGATGTTTTAGTTGTAGATGTTTGTAGATGTTTGTTCTTTTTCGCTGTAATAGTTTCTTCTCCTTTCAGCTTCACTTCTATTTAGACTTATAATGTTAGTAGAGCTTGATTCCTGTCAGTTTTGGTGGTCCATAGTTTCCATAGTTTTCTCTGTGTTTTCAGTTTTATTTATTTTCCAGAAATATCTCCTAATTAAATATTATATATTGTATATTAAATATAATTAAATATAAATTGTAAAAATAAAAAATGAAAACTAAGTAAATCAAAATAAAATAAATACTGTAAAATAAATTTTACACTGCAGGCAAGTACGCATATAGACAAAACAAACCAATACACAGCTTTTTGTTTGGGTGTTAACTTTTGAAAAATAGCTTGAGAATTTAATTTGGGGGTAAAAAAAAATGAGCAAACACTTCACTTAAAGAGATTATTATTGATTAGAATATTGAAGCACATCAATATGATACATTTTTACACTTTGTCGAGGAGAGATGGACCTTTATGGCGAGAGTGCTTTTGTTAGTGCATTATAATAACTTCTAGTATGTGCTGGATCAGTATACGTGCCTCAGAGAGAAGTGTGTTGTTTTTTTCTCTGGTGGGCCGCCTGTAGCCGACCAAATGACCTATTTCCCATCAGGCCCTTTGCAAAGGTCGCCTGCCGCTATGCAGGGTGCCACTGTGTGTGAGTACACAAAGGGATAGAGAGATGGAGAGAGAGAGAAGTCCGGCTTGCTGGGAGTAAACAACTAAGAGTGTTTGTGTGCATATTTAGAGAGTATGAGAGACAGAGATTCATGCAGGGGTGTTCGTGCATCTGTAGGTATGTATGAGTGGTCTCTGTCAGTAAAGGGCTCCCTATTGCAAACTCAATAAAGGAGGAATTTCCTGTGCTGATGGCTATCGTAATGACTGTTTGGAGTTAAAGGTTGATTGTGTGTGGCCTTCACACAAGGATGAGGGCCAGTATATTTCTAGCATGTCTGTCAGTTGAGAGTAAAGATATCAGTCCAGTCTGCTGCTCGCAACCGTGATATTTACCTCCTGGTCCCTTAAGTTAAACTGTACTGAGTTAAAGGGCGCATAGCATTGTGTTTAACATACAGTTATTATAACACACCTAGTTAGATGACATATTTTAGCCAAATTACAAACACAGAGCATGAATATCTATTTGTACACAACTGCTGACTTCACCATATTGGGAAATATAAAATATATCCTCTGTACAGACACATTTATTCTATTTTTCCCTCTGACATCTGATCCAGCACACTGATTTCTGAGATTGGATCAGTGCCGTCTACACTTATTTTGGTACAGTTAAGATGACTGGAGAAAGTAACTACTTCTGTTGCAGTACTTTTCAGTCCAGTTCAGTCCAGTACCAGTACTTCTTTATTTAAAATTGCCCCCCCCCCCTTTCATCATGCACACAATGCTCACTGTACTACTCCTATTTTTATTGCAGAGATAAAATATAGACAATAAAGACTATACATCAGGCTGTTTCTCTCTATATATGTTTGAAAATAGCCTAATAACTTTATTTTTGGCCAATATAATTATTCATGATTGTAATCAATTTTATCATTCCAAAGTTTTTGCAGCTGAATTGGTATTTTGCATCGTAATTTATGATTTATTCATTATTTTACACCCCTTGCTTGAGTCACAATTTTCACATCGGCTAGGGCTCTGGATATAACTGGTGATTCCAGGAAGGGCTGTTCTTAAGAGTTGCCCAGGACGTTTCTCAGTGACCCTGCGAACGTGACCATCCTCATGTTTTCATTATGCATATTTAGCCTGCTGGGCGTTTCAGCTATGTCCCTTTTAGCAGAGCTCTGCATTTTAAGAAGCGACAGTCTCTCATTGATAAGAAGTGAAAGTGTAGGTGCAGGAAGGTCAGCGTTTGTACATTTCTCTAATCATTTCAAGCAGACAGTGCAGCTCCCCAACTAGGTTATGTAATCACTGACCTAATTTTAGCAGGTCAGCGGATTGATCTGCAGTATGAAACTCCTGAATCCTAGTTGACTGATGTTGTGTCTCACCACTTTATGTATGAGAGTCCTGTCTGGCTAATTGTCTCCATTTACACTGCAGCAGCATTTAAATGAATGAATTGCTAAGTTGCTTTCTTGCTTGCTGAGCTGGCCAGCGACTGTCCGAGTGAAGGATTTCTTCATCTGTTTTATGATGACCATGAACAGTCTTCAAAATATGTCTTTGAAAACCTGGATGCAGCAGCAGTTCGTATGCCAGATGGTTAGGTGTGAGGATTGTTAAGACAGAGTTGTGCTCGGGTGCATTTTTAGTTGTAACATAGATTTCTGCACATGTTTACAGAATTAGGTGTTCATGACTGATCTTATTACAACTATGTTCTGAAAGAATGTAGGCTCAAAACTTTACCAACAGTTTAAAAAACAACATTCCTGAAGCAGCAATTGAAATGATTTTGGATATTTCAACTTCTACATCAGAGGTCACTAATAGGTGGACTGTGGTCCGGGTCCAGACCCCGACGTTCCAATGCGGACCCAAACCGATAAATTATTAAGAACGATTTAAATTGGAATTTTTTAAGCGTTAAATTTATTTTAAGCAGCGGAACTTTTCTGGTCTTTACCGTATTTGGGCTTTGCGGCACATTAACCTTACAGACCAAGCAGACCAATCTAATAAAAGTAAAAAACATTTATTAGAAGTTTATAAATAATTTATTCTGTTCAGCATTTAAACAGCAATTATACTGAAAATATACTGAACCGTATGTGGGATGTGTTGGTGTTTCAGTTGCTGATGGTATAAGATGCTTATACTAGACTACTTCAGTATGCAGGATACGCTACTGAATCATAACACAAGTTAGAAATTATGATGGTCCAAACCTTGTCCTGAGGAAATTTCCTCTAACTGGACCTTACTGGCCTCTAATTAAATACCACTGTTCTACATTGTAGAATGTAATCAAAAGTGTGTGAAGGCCAAGGCTGAAAACCTGCATCAGGAATCCTGTGTTTTTAAAAACTGCTACAAATGCAACTTAAGATTGTACCATATGTAGGAAATAAAAAATAAGGCAGCTAAGTCAAGAAATACAGGTCAGTCTCATTGGAAATGAAATGTATTTGATGAGTTCACCTTCCACCTTTTGGCCAAAGAAGACAAATACCCGCCTCACTGTTACTAGCGTACAGTGTAAGGCCGTGGTATAGGGGTGTATTAGAGCCCGTGGCGTGGGTGACCTGCACATCTGTGAAAGCATCATTAACAATTAAAGATACATACTTTGGGTTAACTTGTCTTTTATTTGGGGCGTCCACGCTTATTTCCACATGCCAACGCCATGTCAGGCTGTATAATCAGAGAGTGGTTGCTAGACTGAACTGCCTGCAGCCCAAACTTGTCTCCCACTGAAACCGTGTGGCACATTGTATAACACACAATTATGTTACGTTCATGCAAAAGTAAAAAGTTAGATGATCCGTTTGCAGCACTTTACGCTGCGTGTGCTTCTGATATCTGTCACATTACTGAAGTTGTATGAAACACATTATTGTTGGGTAAGATATGTGCCCTGTTTTATGAAGACAGGCCGAGAGGAGATATGAGTTTCCTGCTCAAAGGAGCCTTTGCAGTAACGAGAGATGCTATTTGAACAGGAAAGTAAACATTTGGTCTGTCCGTGGTGTTTGTTGACTCCTCACTAAAGCGAGAGGAGAAGACTGGAGCGTCCATTTGCATGCTGGCCGTTTCATCGCTTTGGCCAAGAGACGGTATCATATGCCTGACACTAGTGTAGTGTTTGACAAACACGATGACTCAAAATGGTTTCATAAAGCAGATAGACATTACGAGAAGGCCGTGTACTCTTCTCGTTTTAAAAGCAGTTTATTTGGCATTTGTTTTACTACTGCTTTAAATTCTGTGTATTTTTATAGATGAAACTCATGTCACCTTTTATCTGGTGATTTTATGAAAGCACACCTGAAGAGAGGATTCTGGATCACAGTCAGCTGATGACACAATCAGAAAGTACAGTTGTTTTTTAAAGTGTATAAGCATTTGTGGTAAAGCTATTCTGAAGCATTGGCAGTGAACAAAATCACAAGTGGACTTATTTACGGTATATGGTAGATGCTCTTATCCAGAGCAACTTAGTTAGGCAATGGCAGTGTTAGTAGTCTTGCCCAAGGTGTGGTGTAATGTAGTGTTGTGTGCTCAATACAGTAGGGGATGGAACTTCAGCACAGTGTGTAAGGCTGAGGTGTTACCCATTAGGCTATAGCAAAATAGCTACCAAATATTTTTTTTTTACCAAGATACATGTAACTTTCATCAAATATTAATGATAAATTATAAACTAAAATATTTTTACATTACTTTATGAATGGCATATGTTGCATTTATTGTATATTTTTATTTTTGTTTGTTTTGTGATGATATTGTTTCTATTTTTGAATTGTACACATGGCATTGAGCAAATACCCGTCTTAAGTAAGTAAGTAAGTAATTAAAAGTTATCAGAAGGTATTTCAGGGATTAGATATGACATAAATCTTGTACTTATAAGAAATTAAATAAATACACACTGGGAATGCATTTTAAATGTATTTGCAGTAACTGTAACAGTAAACTTGCAGCATAGTTGTGACCCCAGATTTCCCGTCCCAGAAGTATTACACACCTCAGTACTGACAGACTTTTCTACCCTTTGGAATCTGACAGTAGTGTGAAAGAATAATTTCTGTCCACTTTCTACTTTTATTTTAATTGTTTGTTATTTTACTTGGATTGACTCTGACATTGTCCGGTTTGTTCTCTGTGCTCTGCAATAGACCCAGTTTCCATAATGTAATGCGATCTCACTGTTTCATAACCGGAGCAGGGAGCTAAAGCTCAATCCCTGTACAATGTCCTCTCATTCATTGTGTGTTTGATAGGGCCGGTGCGGGGCTGACTCTTGTGGTTATGTTTGTGGGGGGATTTGTGATTAGCGCGGAACCCTGTAGGATCTTGGGCAGAGTGTGGGTATTTTTATAGACAGCAGTAATGTTTTCCAGTAAGATGTAACCGGCTAGAGTGGCGTGTGTTTGTCTGCCCGTATTGGGATCGGGGTCAGCGGAATCACGTATGGCGTCGATTCTGTGGGTGACGTGGTCACTGGCTCCAGAATGTTCCTCATAGCTAAGCGGTTCCGTCACAGCAAGACTCCAACTTGGCTTTCAGATGATATTTTGCCTTGGGGTAATTAGTTTTGCCCCTGAGGTTCATAGCAGCCACACGCATGCATGCGTGCGTGCATACACACACACACACACACACACACACTCACACACACACACACGTCTGCAGGACTTTGCTGTGGTGACCCAGACTGACTGTTATGGATGGAATCCTCAGAGGCACTCCGGAGGGCTGAGAATAGGCGGTTGATAGGAGCCAATGATAACTTTCTAATCTGATAATTACATCTGTTTAGATTTAGTTCTCATAAGAGTGCAGCTCTCTTCTAGTTTGGGAACGTTTTTTTTAAATCCGGTCCAGCTAATCCAGTGTAATACTTAGTTTTTTCTCTAATTATAAATTGATGAGACATTTTTATGTGATGAATGGATTTTTCACATCTAGTACATGATAATGATAAAGGCCCAACCAATATGATACAAGATGAGTCGATGTTACTGTCCCTCTAATTTATCATTATCTGTAAAAATCCCATTGGTCAAATTCAGATGATTAGTGGCACCTCTGATGTGTGATAAACTGTTACTTCTGAAGATTTAACGATTTCATATCACATATCAGTCTTTATAGAGACTGCTAGCGATAGATATCATAATGACTTACGTCTATTACAGTAATATACACTGAAATGGTAACTGAGACTAACTGAAATCTTGTATTAATGATGGGAGAGTCAAACCACTCTAAAGCACATCCCAGAGACTATCAATGAGCTTGAGGGCAAAACTGTGGCCAATTTATATATATAAATAAAAATGATTCCTTATGCTCCCTGATCCACTGTTTCCCTATCAGGGCCAGATGAATCTCAGCATTGTTGTCATACTAGTCATTCAGTACATTCAGTACATTCCGGTGGTCAGCTGACTTATTGGTCAGTACATTTAGGTGGTCAGCTGACTTCATTCAGTACATTCAGCTGACTTCATTTTATTACCACATAAGGATGCTGAGCCTCGACCTGACCAGCTTAAGCAACCCCGGATCATAACACTGCATCCAGTGTTACAGCGCGCACTGTGCATTATGGATGCAGCGTTTCATGCTCCTACTTTTTTACCCTGACGTGCCCATCACTAGGGTCAGTCTGGACTCATCAACTTCCAATCTTTATGCTCCCTTACAAACTGAAGCCCCTTTTTCCATTAGTCTCTTTAACAAGTGGTCTACACAGCTGTGTAGTATAACTGTATAGCTATATAGCATCTAAATGGGTTTTTTATTGTTGCAAGATTGACGTTTTTACAATAGAAGACCCCTTTTTAGGTGCTATAAAGAAAATAAAGCGTTGTATACAAAACCTTATCATATACAGCACATTCCCAAGAAACATTTCACCATGCAAAGAATTTCACTATTCTAATACTGGGACCTCACATGAGTACTCGAGTACCCGTGCATATCCCTGCTCAACACTTTTAGGTATTAAGTCCTCACTTTTTTATTTGAATGTTGGAATTGCATAAAGGTGTCTGGGTTTTATGACTATTTCTCTCCTTTTAATGATGAATACAAAAGTGCTACAATGCTAATGGACTGCTAAACTGTATGGGTGAGTTCCAGAGCCACCTTCATGTGCTTTTCATCATTGTAGCAGAGGTGCTCTGGAATTCAGTAGTAGATGGCAGCTGTAAACCGTGAAGTATTATATTTTTATTTTATAACTCATCCATCAAGATACTTTTTTGACTATTTCTTTGTCTTTGTAAACATGTACCTGCTGTTTAATATTTTGTAGAAAGCTGTATTAATATTAAATTAGTCCTGTCTACTTCTCTGTCAATTTGCTTTCCCAGCACAGCGATTATCGCCTTTGAGGCATCGTCATTGGGTTACATGTCAGTCATCCAAATGCGTTGCCCTATCGCACAGGCCTCTTTCTGGTATAGTAGAACTGTTTCGAGTTAGTAGAACTGTTTGGGTTAATGGCTTTGTTATGTAATTGTTTGGAAGTAGTTGGAATGTAGTCTTCCCAGGAAGCTACTTTCGTCTGTTTTAAGAAATCTGATCGCTAAATAAGACCCGTTAAGCCAAATTGGCCAAGTTCTTATAAACCTTCACAGTCTTTACCAACGAGGATCCTAAATATTGATTCTCTCTTGCATGTCTGTCTAATCCACATTCTTTTCCTCCATGAGAACATCTCCAGAGGATCCAGGGTAATCCCTTCGCTCCGGAATCCCAAACCATTCGCTCAGATACTTCGTCCAAGTGGTTGCTCTGGTCACGCAAAAGATTGCTCCCTGTGGAAATTTAGGTCACTGCCCTCAGCTGTACTGTACTTCCCGATGTGGATTTTGGCGTATTAGTGGAACTGAAGGACGCCTTTGTGGGCTGATACATGTGGCCTTGCCGCAAGGTGTTGATCCAGTCTTAGACTCACTCTGCTACTTGTAATACTTGCTGAGCTCATCTTGCCAGGAAACAGAATTACAGTTTGTAGAAATGCAGTGAAGAGTCAGGTTGTTAAAAAAAAGAAAAAGGAAGCATGAAAACGAGAGAAATCAGCATGTGTGAGTGGTCATTGTGGACAGGAGTTTGACGCTGCTGCATTGCGGTGACTGCGCTATGCTAATTTGCTCCTGGCCTTGTTTTGAGGTGTCACAGCTTTGATTTCCGGCACAGGGGATGGCAAGGTGACGGACCTAAAATAGGGAGGGATTTAGAGTGCTAAGACCCTCTACAGAGGAAATGGCACCCTGTATTTATCCAGCTGTGGGCTCCGGCTTACATGCCCTTCAGTGGGCCACATATGCACACGACTTTCTGTCCATTGTTGTTGTTGTTGTTGTTGTTATTTTTTGTTTGTTTTTTTGTTTACTTTAAAAACGTATGAAATGTAGGCAGTGGGTTTGGGTGTTATTCTTTGGTAGACTTGCGTGTGGAGTGTAAGTAAACAAAGGAAGTAGCAGTGATGGTGCTTCGGGTGTCAGAGAGCTGCTTTGTTCTGTTGTATCTTTCTGCTTACTTATTTTTTAAGATGGATTCTTGTAAGCAGAAATGAAAAGCTTGAAACTTTTAAACTTATTAGAAAAATAAAAGTGTTATTTGCTGAGGTGTTCATGTAATCGTAACATGTAATCATGTAAACATGTAATCGTAAGTAGAGTAGCAGTCCTGTAGAATACTGTTGCATTTATGAGGATTGTTGTGTTAAAGAATGCATTTTATCAGGTAAATTAGGCAAATAAACTACACTGTTAATTCTTAATCTGCTAATACACCCATTACCTGCATTATAGCTGTATTATAGTGAGTTGTGAGAAAGAAGGAATGAGGTAATTAGGGCTAATTGACTTTATGAAATCAATTAGCTGATCATGAAATAAAGTGAGGTAGTTAAGTAAAGCAAAAGTAATCCAATTAAGGTAAATAGGGAACAACAAGCTTGCTTATTTAAGTTGTGTCTATTAGGTAATATTAAGTAATCCTGCCAGTAGCAGCTATGTTAATCACTTGACATATGTAAAACTCTGCACATAGCTGTGTTGTTCTTTGTCTCACTTATTTGCATCTTGGATGACTGTGCTTGCGCTGGATACTGGTAACTTGGACAGTGGTGTCCTTGTAATAGTATCAGGTTTCATAAAGTTGCATAAGATGTAATTCATATGTTTATGAATTCATAGTGGTTTGATGTGAAATGGTGCATTTTAGAGAGACTTCTAAGCTCATGTTATAGGTGATAGGAACGAGGGGTCACAATGTCTGCCAGTAAAATATAGCCATTTAATTTACAATCGCAAATAAACAGTAAACCTGCAGGTGTCTTCTGAATTTGATAGGGATAAATAAATAATTATCAATAAATTTTAAACAAATACATTTTCTTTTCTTTTTTTTACCATAGGCCAAAACAATGTAGTTAGTCAGCTTTATTTAAGCATTTACTGCTTTAACTTTATGTGGTGTAGCTTTCAGAGTTGAACAGACGTCTGGTTACTATCTTTCTAGCTTGGGAGTTTTTTTGGAAAGGTGCATTTCATGTCATCCCACTCTGAATACATTTTGTTTATATCAAAAGCAGATATAAGGTAGAAGTGATAGAAGGGTGGGATATTTTGGATGAGGGCAAAGCTGTAACATCTCATTTCAGGGACTTTCCCTCAAAGAGAGAGAGAGAGAGACAGAAAGACAGGGTGAGTGAGTGAGGGAGTGAGTGAGTGAGTGTGAATGCTCTGGAAGCTGACGGGTGTAGATTTCTCTTTCTTGCTCTGGGTGTCTCACATAGCAAGGCTATGCACCCCACACTTCGTGCCCTTGCATAACTCGAAGGTGGGGAGGGGGGTGGGGGTGGAGAAGGAGACCCAGTAATCACGTCTGTCACTGTGAAACCCGTTGAAACTGTCATTGGGGAAAAGAAATGTAATATTGAAGTGAGGCCAATCTTGGTCTTTTACTGGGCTGCATGTCTCAGATGAGTCAGGCTGCATGGAGGAGGAATGAAAAAGAGATTTGGAGCTCTTTTAAGATTGCTCGAGGCCCCGTTTTGTATCAGGCCTCTATTTTGCTGTTTCTATGCTGACTGTTTCAACTGTAGAAAATGATGTAGACTGAAAAACCTCAGCGCTGAATGCAAAGTGGCACTGCTCCTTTCCTCAATGAGAGGTCGCAGTAGTCTTGTGGAGCCACGTCCTCGTTTGGCTGTAGGACACTCACTGCTGGAAAACTGTCTTAGAAGGAAAACAAGGCCTACTCCAAGTGAACCCGGACCGCTGTTTGCCAGGAAGTCTTGCTTTACACACGCAACTTTTACATATACTTTTCTTGGATGACGTTTTGGATGTTTGTGTTAAAGTTCTTAAATACACCTCTGCGCTGATGGACAGGTGGATTTGCCCTTATTTCATTGTATCTTGTGTGGCCCAGTCCACTTTGAATGCTGGGAAACTGTCACTTGCGTGTAAACCATCATTCGAAAACTTTTGTCTTTAGTCAGTATTAGCTGCTGCTGTTTTATTCAGTAATACTGTGTACAGTGTAGATAGTAAAAGCCATACCTTTTAATACATTTCAAAATGCTTTATTCAGAAATGATTTGATGTGGAAAGCAAGAAGTTATTAAATAGTAAATAATATGCTCTCTGTATAAATACTGTAATACTTTCATTAGTTGCCTGTTAGTTGCTATTCTGTATGCGTCAATGGTGTTGATTATGCATGTATTTCTATAGGGTAGAGTAAAGTATTTCTTTGAGCATGGTTCTTTTAGATGAATGTTTTTGTTGAAAGTAGTTTAAGTCTTAGTGTTTTAAAGCTATAAAGACATTAATAAAATTAAATATATTGCAATATAAAATATAGAATATTGGAAATATGTAATATTGTGATACATTAAGAATTTTTTACTATACACGATATGTCACAATTATTTTTTCATTTTCATTCATTTAGTTGGAACTGAAAATAAAGAAGCAGTAGTGCTACATTTTAATTAATGCCACCAAAAACTGAGCTCAGTGATTTGAATTCAGTATTTGCAAATCTGTAGCACAAAATTGAGTTAAACAGGACTCATTTTGCTGTCTATAAAGTAAAATATGCATTATAACATGTTTGACAATATACACAATATGTTTTAAACAGCATATTGCATTGTCATATTACCCATCATTACACAACACACAAGTAAGCTTATTAAGACCACAGACAAACGTACATGAGCATTTATAGCAGCTTATTTTAATACCTGTTCGTATCATAAATGCTGCTTTTGTCAACTCAGATGTCAACTCATCATATTATCTAACATGATATCCATCCTGTTCCTCAGGGCCCCCAAGGTGGTTCACTTTTTTGCTCCAACTTCACTCATAGGAATTAAGGAAAAATGAAAAAGGTTGGGAACCACTGATCTAACAAGTAAAATTCATAAAACATATATGTTGAGTTAAGCTGATTTTTTTCCCTGACATTGAGGTGTGTTTTGTACTTCTTTGGAAACAACATAGCATAAAACAACATAGCATGTTATAACATTCTAGGTTAGTTAACACTCAACAAGCACTTTATAATGAAAACACCTCCTTGTAAACTGATCAGCCATAACTTTAAAACCACCTCCATATATCTACACACATTGTCTATTTTATCAGCTCTGTGTACAATACAGGTGCACTTTGTAGTTCTTCACTTACAGACTGTAGTCTATTTGTTTCTCTGTATACTTAGTTAGCCCCGTTTCACGCTATTTGTCACTGGTCAGGACCCCCAAAGCACCCCACAGAGCAAATATTATTTGGGTGGTGGGTCAGTATGTGTTGTGTTGGAATGAGTGGATCAGTTTTTAAACTGTGTCCACTCACTGTCTACCCTATTATACACGCCTACCTTGTTGGTCCACCATGTAGATGTAAAGTCAGAGACGATAGCTCATCTGTTGCTGCACAGTTTGTGTTGGTCATTCTCTAGTCCTTCATCAGTGTTCACAGGACGCTGCCCACAGGACACTGTTGGCTGGATGCAGCTGGTTGGTGGACTATTCTCAGTCCAGCAGTGACACTGAGGTGTTTAAACACTCCAGCAGCACTGCTGTGTCTGACCCCCTCATACCAGCACAACACACAATAACATGCCACAATCATGCCAGTGTTACTACTGAGAATGTTCCACCTCCCTAATAGTACCTGCTCTGTGGGGGTCCTGAACATTAAAGAACAGGGTAAAAGAGGATAAACAATGTATGCAGTGTATCAGATAGACTACAGTCTGTAAACAACAAAGTGTTCCTATATGGTAAGCAGAGCTGATAAAACAGACAGTGTGTGTAGATATATGGAGGTGGTTTTAATGTCATAGCTGATCGGTGTATACACAATTACTGTCCATTTTATCAGCTCCACTTACCATATAGGTGCACTTTATAGTTTCTCTGTGTGTCTTGTTAGTCTGCCATTACCCTGTTCATCAATGGACAGGACCCCTACAAGCCTAATATAAGACAAAAAATTATTGTCACCTGATATAGATGTTGTGTTAATGCTATGTGTGTGATAGATGACACCTGTTGGAATACGTATTTATAGATGTTTGTGTAGGTCTGTGTCCGTAATCATGGAGGACTCTTGTATGTGTCAGCCTTATGAACACTGCACTACGGTCAAGTGTTACCCAATTTATTAATCACGGAGAACAGGCAGTATGATCTTCTAAGCTATTAATAAATTGGACCTACATTTACTGGTGATATATCTGTCTGTCTTTACTGTAAGCCATGACACAAAGATAATCCATTGGTATGCTGCTAACATTTCTCTATGTCCGGAGAGACAGGTGCGTTCTCAGCAGACTTACTTCTGTATCCTGTCTGGAGCTTTTAAAAGATGTCCTCTCTGTGCTCCCTGTTATCTGGCTCTGTTGAACTAATTATTGTTTGGTGAATCGCTTAATTTTACTGCTCTGTTGTCAGAGATTACAGAAGGACAAAGGACAAGGACAGTGGTGCTCACATGCACATACAGACACTTGTCGTAATGAAAGTAGACCTCAAAAGCAGTCGTGTGTTAATCTTAGCCAGCCTGAAATTTCCAGCCAATGATGAAGATCAGTACAGATAAAACAAATTATATAGTCCCAGTTTCAACCTGTCTCTTCAGGTCTGTTCACTTATCCGCTTGCTTTAGCTTCTAGGTAAATTTGCGGGGAGAGGAGGTGGATATAGGACGGGACTTGCCAGATAACATCTCACCTAATGCTGATTTTAGCCCCACCCTAACTCAAAATTAATAAGCCAACGAGGTTTTTGTAGCAATACCACGGAAGAACCACTTTTGGTATGAAGAACCTTTTTTCTAGGGTTAAAGAGCCTCCACACAAAGCAAAGGTATACCAACTAAAGTTGACTTGAGCATGCATACACACTGGAGCAGTCCATAATACTTTTTGGCCTGCAGGCCAAAGTACTTCTCTGATGCACCCCATGGCAGTTTTGCTGCATATGCGGTAGCAGACCACACCGGAGGTGTTTCCTGACTGCGAGGAAGTCAGAGCTTTACAGAGGAAGTTTAGGCAGTGAGTGGAGGAGAGACGCACGTCATGAAGCAGACCATTAGATGTTCCACTGCGATGATCCACTGCTCCAAGTGTAGTTTATCTGATTTCCTTTGTCTGTTTACAGTAAAACATTGAAGAGCCTTCTGTCTGCGCAGGCTTTGCTTTGCTTTACTGCTGCATTACTTAAGGAGGACCGGTAATGTCAACTCATGTTAAATCAACTTCTGACTTCTAAAAATGAAGGAACAAGATAATATTGCACGTTTTTAATTATTTTTTTAAAGGATTCTGATTATAGTTCTGATTTTAGTTTTGAGTTATAATGATGAGTTTTCCTCTATCGCTCCTTATTACAGGTGAACGGATCTTTTCCTTATATCACTGTAATCTATAGCTACTCCAAATTAAACAAACAGTGTTTAGGGTTGTACAGTCTCTGCTGGGCTCTGCTGACCTGAAATCATATGAAAACAAATGCTTGTACTTTGTAAGTTGCCACCTCTGATTTTTTAAAAATGTTTTTTCCTATGAAGAGGTCAGCCAGTCAAAAGAGAGCTTATTTACATATCAGTCTCAATAAAAAAGAGAGAAATGTTGACCTAAAAATTATTTACAACTATTTTTTGTGGACATTTTAAGTGGTCTGCGGTACATTCCATGCAAACTCTGCATGCATATGAAGACACGCTTGTGCTATAGTCAGGTGTGTCCCCTTTGAAAGAAGTGTTTCCGTATTTACTGTACTGTTCACACTTAAGATTGTATGGTTTGGCACACAGTTGGTGCTACCAGTGCCTCCTTCAAATGAGCGTGAGGCCTGACTGTACTGCTTTAGCACTCTTGTTGAGTGTGGTTTTGATGGTCTGGCCTGTTTCTCTTTTCACTTATATTACCACATGTTAGCACTATCCTATTAACAACAACAGCAACAATTATAATAATTAGCATTGCTTTGTTAATGGTATTAACAACAATGCAGTAGGTCACATGACTAATGGGAAGAGTTTTGATAGAACATTGTAGAAGAAGAATAAATCTCGCCAGGGCTTTAAGCGTGACTGGAAATGACTGGAATGATTGCTCGTTAGAGATTTTAGCTTTAAAGTTTGAATTCTGCAAAACAAGTAAGACAAGTTTTTGAAGGCTTGTTTGAAGGAACCTGTACACACCAGGCACACTATGTGGGATTACAGTAGGGCTGTTCAGCTCTTTACCTTACAAATATTTGATTGTTGTTCTTTAGGCAGCAGTTAAGCACATCATGGAGTTTCACCACAACTTCAACTTATTTGATTGGTTTTGGTGCAAGTCAGGATATATAACAGTAAAAACTTGCCATCTTTACTTCAAAAGTAGGCTGAGAATTCTGTTTAAACCCAAGAAAACGGCCGAACACTCTTTGCAGGGATGATTGTCTGAGAGCTCAGGCCCATCCTGCTGTAATTAAGAGATTATTGACATTGTTATTATTATTACAATTAGGAGAGCGTGCAGAAGCAACACTCTGAGAGGAATGACCTTGTTTATTTAGATCATGTAGAGAATTTCCTCTTTTCTTTTGAGCTCAATCAGCATGAGGAAGCAGTATTCCACTCTGGTGTCAGTGAGTTTGACTGTTTTATGCTGATCTAAGACCAGTTATTAGGGTTTAGGTTTGTGCTGATCCTGTATCAGTGAAGAAGAAAGAGGAAGCAGGAGTATTAGGCAGCCCAGTAAAGTTCATCCCCTACCTTCTGCTGACAGCTATTTCAGGACAGGGAACAGCATAGTTTAATAGAAACACACGTCTTCTGTTGAGGCGATTAGCTAGCTAACTGCTGAATGTTTTTAGGAAGTACTTAATAATATAATATAATTTGTATTTATATTTATTAATTTAATTATAATATAATATAATAAATAATATCTTTAAGGTGCAGTTTGTTAGATTTGTTTAAAACATTTCAAAATGAATTAAGATTAGTAACATAACGTGAAGAAATATCAGTTTGTGACAACATTGGTCTGTCAAAGACGTCTATATATTGTGTTGCAGAGATATCTCCTGAAGTTAGAATGCTAACCAGTTACGATCGAAGAAGAAACATGACATTTTCTTCTAGACTGGTGAAGAGGGAGGAGGAGGGACTTTGCATTTTCTAATTTTCTGTTAGGAGTGGCCACCACAAACTTCTGGTGCTATGTTGTGTGAATTAGAGGTAATGTCATCTTACAAATGGCTCCTTTAGGCTTTTTGAGAGCCTCTGTGCATTGCACTTTGTTATGGTGTATAAGTTGCACCAGCAGTCATGTATAATTGATAGAGTGGCTATGTAAAGAACAGTTGGACATAGCAAATTTAGTGATATAGTTTCATATTATTTGTGTATTTCTCTCGAAATTTTGTTGAAATTTACATTATAATTCTACATTATTTAAATGCAGCAGCCGTTCACGTTGCATAAAAATTTTGTGATGAATGGACCAATGGAAGCTCAAAAATAACTTTCTGGTTATAATAAAATAATCTGGTTCCACTGACTTACATTAAAAGGACAGCAAGTTGTTTCTCGCTTCTGTAAAGTTGTTGTTTTGAAGATACTTGTTTTTCTTTGAACAGCGAGGATAAGTTTTTGTTTTATTGCTCTCTTATTTGTCGTTTATTTCAGAATAAAAAAAGGAAATTCCCCTATGATTTCTGAGCAAGTTGTGCTTTTTAAAGTTTGTGCTTATTCGGACTGTATATCCCCAACCCTCCGTAGTGTCATGTAATGAATTTCACTTGAGCTATTAAAGTAATGGAATGGCCCTTAAAATGCCTCTGAGGATTCCCCCCACGGGAGAACGGCGAGAACAAGTTGACGAGGGCATGCAAAAAACGGTGTTGAACTTGAAACGGAGAGCCTCCGTAGTAGAGGACGTTTAGTGCTTTTGCATGCTTCACCTTCAAGTTTCAGTATTATGATTATGAGGAAGTTGTAAACAGGAAACCTATGAAGTGAAGGGGGAAGCCAGTGCTATTCTTTAATGATGGATCATTTTCATGCCTCATTAAACATCTTTAATTGTGTGTTTATGCTCTCTCTCTCTCTTGCTCTCTCTCTCTCTCTCTCTCTCTCTCTCTCTCTCTCTCTCTCTCTCTCTCTCTCTCTCTCTTTCTCTCTTTCTCTCTTTCTCTCTCTCTGTCTCACTCTCTCCTCCTATGGGCTAAAGAGTTCCTTTACTGTCTCCCTAATTAAGACGTGGTTTCTCTTTTTCTTTGTGTTTTTCTGTCTCAGTTCTTTGGCAGTCAGTGGCAGGCAGCTCGTGTTCATCTCTGATCCCCACATTCCTGCTGTCCTCGCTAAGCTAGCTCCTTCTCCTTTTCTGGAAGTTTGGGCTTCTGGCTCGTGGTTCCTGTCAGGTTTTTAAATCGGTTTCGCTCAATTTTTTTCATTTAGTTATGCTGTATTATAAGCAGTGGATTAGAGGTGCCCCGCTGACAGAGTCCAGTAGTGCGCCTTTTTTGGAGGCAAAGAGAAAAGGAGGTGAAGAGAGTTTAACAGCCATTATGCAAGTAGTAGGAATTCCACAGACCCAATCACAGTTTTTCCGTTTCCCTCCTAACTTTGTAAGGTGTTAGATTAAAAGGGCTTATAATATAAAATTAAGGATCTGGATCATATTAAGCCCTAAAACTCTTAAGGACTGGGGATGTCCCCCTTGGATTCAGCCTATTTCAAGCCTGAGGAGCAGTTCTAATGTTTTGTGTTATTAACTGTACGCAAGCAATTTTATAATATGATAACTGGTGAAAATATCTGTAGTGCGACACTCATTTAAAGTGGAAAGTGAAAATGTGTAATGTATTCAGTGCCGATTGAATGCCTATTCTGCGTTTGAGGTAGCCACCTTATGTTAAAACATGATTAAAATCCACTTGAAATCCCAACTGATCATTATTAGCTCATGTCTTCGGTCACAATCTATTGGGTCATCCACTGACCATTCAAAAGATAGAATTCTTGTTTCTCCATAATCTTTGATAGAAGTATAGAGAATTTGACGGCCATTAAGTGAAGTCTGACATTTAACTTCATCACCATGTACTAACTAATGGTATATTTCCTTGTTTTCCCACCAATCTGACCAACCATGGAGCAAAAACACCCATCATCCTATTTACCTCTTGGCTACACATATATGTATATGTCTCCTGACAACCTCCTTTCTTCTTCTGTGTTTAATTTCTATCGCTGTTTGGCACACTTGTAAAATAATCCTTTATGCGTCATGTCAACTTCTATATGCTAAAAAACAGTGTTAATGTTAACATGTGTCAGGTAGTTCTGATATCTGGCAGTATTTGTGCTGTGTTTTAGCTGCCGCACTGCAAGGATAAGAGGCGCTGTAGGGGGGAAGGGTGGCTGGGTGCGTTGATGAAGAAGTGATATGCACAGATGCACACAAACACACACACACAGTCCAGGTCTTGCTGAAAGTTCGGTAATCACACTTGTACAGGATTTATTTAACCTCACAAGTCTTTGGTGTTTGCAGTAAAAGTGAGAGATAAGCTAGAGATGCTAACAGGCTAGCCTGCTAACCTGCTTTTGGCCTCATAAACATTTAAAAAAAAGTGTTTAACAGTTAATGAATTGTGTAGGAATTGTAGACGTTCTTTGATTGTTCTGAAATGCCCATATTTTCACCAAAACATTCAAATCAAGAAACTAAAATCAGTACAGTAACATTCTGCCTTAGCGACTGTGCTGGCCTGAGATGCCTGTGTTAGCAGCAACAGTGCTTTCAAAGCAGAAGCTACTTTGCTACTTTTCAAGTTTTGAAATTAAAACATAGCACAATGATTTAAACAGTGGCCTAATTATTAGATTTCTGAGTTGAATTGTGTCATAAATCAGTATTAAATTCACTGTAAATTTTTTTTTTTTTTTTTTTTAAGTAGGCTATTACAGTCATTTTACTGTTGTGCTAATGGAATGCCTAGCGTGGGGGTGCTCATTCTTACCTAAAATAGGCTGCTGTTGTTGCAGGTTTTCATTCCAGCAAAGTAGGAGCTCTCATGATAAGATGATAACGAAAGAGATCAACTGATTAAACAAGTAAAGTCAGTTGAGCTCCAGCTTGTTTAGAATGATAACCTGCAGCCACTCCAGCCCTTTGTGTATAAGACTGGACATGCCTGGTTTGGCGTGTTCTGCATAAACTTAGTATATTTTATTAACTCTGAAGTCCAGCATGCAACTGTGTTGTTGTATTGTCTGAGAACTTGGTATCTATAGATTGGGGAAGTTCTTCACCCTTGTGACTGCAAACCTTATATAATTAATTAGTTTCACATTACTTACTGAACAAAAATCTCTCATTCATGACAGAATAATAAGGTCAGAATTGAAGAGGTTAAACCTCTCAGTGAATCTGTGCGTGTGATCGCTTAGCCTGAGTCTGTCATTCTGCAATGCAGCTATAAAGAAACTGAAGTAGGCATGCCATAGGGTAAATACTTTCTTTGCATTGAGCTTAATTTAGCTTAAATGGTTGAGTGTAGCATCTCTGGAGCCCCGTGGCTGAACATGAGGAGGAAGAAAAGAGGCTGAAATCTGAACTCTTAGTACTGTATGACTGGCATCCTACATATGCACTGTGCCTCTTCGAGGTGTTGCTATGTATGCTGCTCTGTGAGTGAGTGGGTGCTGGTGTGTGTTTTGTACTAATCGTTGTTGACTGATAACCCAGTTATTAAGCCTCAGTCGTGCTGAAAAACAAAGCGTTGTGATTATGATACTCAATTATGATTTTTTTTAATGATTCATTAGTAGAAAACATCCTGCCATAACACAACACATTTATTTTTACATCTGAAACTGTATGTAGGCCTAAACATCCTTTTTGTTCCTTTTTTATACTTTGTTTATTCTTTGACCCATAATGACCATTAAGTGAAAGTTCATGTATCAGTTTTACAGAAAAATCAGGAATAATCTAAGATGAGGGAACTACACAAAAACCTCTGGCACTAAATGTATCATTTTGTACACTTTACTGCCACTAACTCTTCCATCTTTCCGGTCTTAAAACAAACCAGATACAGCTGCGTCCTTCCAACAAAAGCTATTCCAATGGAGTCGCTGATATGATGTTCCTCTTCAAAGAGACACTAACATTCACACAAGTAACTACACAGACACACCTTATCTGCCCTCTAAGTTTGTTTCTTATGTGCATCTAAAATGACTGAAGAAGATATTTTGGAGGAGAATGCCAAATTAAAATCTGTGAAAAAAGCCAGACATGATTTAAAAAAGTGATTAAAAGGTGTAAAGACAATGTGATTGTAACACCCAGGCAGGGAGATGAGAAGGATTTTTAAGTTGGGGTGTTGAAATTTTAAGCAGCATGTATGTGACGTAAAACTATTTAATTTTTTTTTTTTTTGTTGCTAATTTACATTAAACAGAGCATTTTATACAGTGTTATAACAAAACTGTGAGATATAAGATACATATAACAGATCAAACAGCTGATACAGCTCAATCAGTCTTGCTCTCTTCTTCTGGAGGAACTTTATGCAAATAGAATTAATGACGACCAATCGGAAATTTGACATGCAATGTGATAACTGAATGTTGTACGCCCACAGTTATGTGGTGAGGTTTACTGAGAAAACAAATTGTGCTGGAATACCGAAACTGGGCATCTGAGTCTGAATTTATAATTGTAATTGTAATTGAGCAGAAAATGCATCCAACTTCACTGAACTCATACAGTTTTAACTGTTAACTTTGGAACAATAACCCTACAGATTTCAGATTTCTGAAAGCATATTTTCTGAAAGGAAGGGGTGCTGAAATAAAGACAAGGGACAGATAACATTTAGTTTTAGTATATATTTAGTAGTTTTAGTATATTTCTTGGATATATTTTGGATAGCTTGTACTTAATAGCTGTTTTGTTGGGCTGGTATTGGAGTTTTGCAAAGGACTGTTCATAACATTCATATTAGTTTCATAGTAGTTACTAAACAACAAGCCTGCAATTTATAAGGTTGAACATAAGCATAATATAGATTGACATGTTCAGAGTAGTTTGGTGCTGGTACAGCTAAATAATGTTGGCTAAAATGATTAGCCCCTGTGTTGTAGAGTTTCTTGTTTTTATACTTTTTTATACTTTTTTACATGGTTTGGTAAACTGCTGTGCTGTAGTGATGTAGTTATTAATCAAATCAAACTGTTTACCCATTTAAAACCTCCTGCAGTTTAAGGGGTTAAAGCCAGTAAAAAGAGTCTAAAATAACCACAGGCAACTTTATCTTGTAGCATTTTAGTAATGCTAAGCAGATGTCACCACAAACACTTTCTAAATAACAATCTACCTCTGACCTTATAACGCACCCAAGTATACAAGCCCACCAAACCATTTTAAGCACATTACCCCATACTGAACTTCAGGTACTGTCTCCCCATGTAGTCTTCTTCATCTGCTCGCAGCTTTAGTGCAATGTAATCAGTGTTTAGGTTGGCTAAGTAGGTTGGTGTCAAGTGTTATGAAGAACATCTTGAGAACCCACGTAAACGACACTGGTTACTGAATGAACACTGACTACCTCTTGATGGTGTTTAGAACTATCTGCTGTGCTATTTAACAAAAGTGCTGACCCTTAGCCCAGTCGGCCAAGACTCCTCGTCCCAGCTTAGATGGATTTGTTTAATATACAAGTCTTCATAACTTAATTTGCTTCTGATGACTCATTGTCTTGGATCCATCATTTCTGGGGAATACAGCTCTCTGTTTATGTTTGGCTTGTCTGTCTATGCATCCATCTGTTTCAGTCTTGGTGTCTCTGTTTCTCTCTCTCTCTCTCTCTCTTGCTTTTCTAAGTGTCTCTAACCAATAATGCCTCCCAGGCAAAGACCAGATCTTCCCAAAGATTTTCTTCTTCTTACTTTTCAAGTTAATTACTAGGCACATCACATCCAGTAAATGCCACGTAGATTAAAGGCTTTAGGTCAGTTTTAAAGAAACTTCATTCTAAAGTGCTTATTTCTTTTTTTTCGTATTGATGAATGAAGGAATGGATAGATACATGGATAGATCACATGGATATATTAATGGGGAGATCAATAGATGCATAGATAAACAATTGGAAACAGATGGATAGATGATAGATGGTTGAATGGATGTAAGAATGTATAGATGGACAGATTAGTGGGTAGAAAGATGGATTGATAAATAAGTGTGGATGGATGGATGGATTAATGTATGATCAATGGTTGGATGGATGAATTGATGGATTGGCAGATAGATGAATGGGTATGCAAATGAATAAACAAATAGATACAGGGATGAATGCCTTATTAATCCTAGAGGTTACACTATTAAGAAAAACACTGTGTAAACTGTGGGTATACAGACATCTCTGTGAGTGCAGGTGAATGTACATGTGCAATTTGAAAGTATTTTGAAGAGTTTTTAATGAAGTGATGGAAGAGATGGCTTGTAATATTCATTTACATTCATGTAATATTGTAGTTACTGGCCCAGATAAGTGCTTCTTTTCTGGGTTTCATGGTCGGGAAAAGTGATTTCACACAGAGTCATTTGTACCATTGTTTAGCGTAGGCAGACACATCCTGACAGTCAGAAGTGTTTCTATTTATAGTAGGCTCTGTTCTAATTTTAGCCCTCTTATTTTCCCCTCTCTGTTTTTGGGTGCTTGGTTTTGTTTGACGTCACTTCCTGCTCTGTGGTTCTCCCTGCTGCTGACTCGCTCAGATAGCAGACACTGGACAAAGCTGCAGCCTCATCCATTCCACCTGCCTGAATAAACATTCACTGGCACAGCCTTGCACAGCAGTCTGTCAATGACAGAATTCTACAGTTCATTAAGGCTAAAACTTTCACTACTCTTTTCTACCTCTTTTACTCTTTGAAGTCTTATTTCTGCCCACATCATATGAAGCTTTACACTCAGTAATGTCATACATTTATTACAAGTTACATTTCTCCCATATATACTCATCACATTATAACTTCAGATGTAAATGTTTCATAACTTCACATATTTACACTTTAGATGTATGGATTTATACTGACTTTACAACTTGAGGTTTAAACATTCTTAAGCTTAAGATTTTATAGAACTATATAGCTTCAGGTTTCTGGATTTATTCTGACTTTTTAGCTTTAGATATCTGGACTTATGCTGACGTTATAACTTCAGATTTCTGAGTATTTTCTGACTTTATGACTTCAGTATTCTCAGTGTATTCTGACTTTATAGCTTCAGAATTCTTAAATTATTTTGACTTTATAACTTTAGATTTCTGGATTTTGCTGACCTTATAACTACAGATTTCTGGATTGTGCTGACTTTATAACTTTATAATTCTGGATTTTGCTGACTTTATAATTTTAGATTTCTGGATTTTGCTGATCTTATAACTACAGATTTCTGGATTGTGTTGACTTTATAACTTCAGATTTCTGGATTTTGCTGACTTTATAATTTCAGATTTCTGGATTTTGCTGACCTTATAACTACAGATTTCTGGATTGTGCTGACTTTATAACTTCAGATTTCTGGATTTTGCTGACTTTATAATTTCAGATTTATAGATTTTGCTGACTTTATAACTTTTTACATTTCTGGATTTTGTTGTCTTTATAATTTCAAATTTCTAGATTTTGCTGACTTTATAACTTTTTAGATTTTAAGATTTTGCTGACTTTATAATTTATCAGATTTATGGATTTTGCTTAATTTATAACTTTAGATTTCTGGATTTTGCTGACTTTATAACTTTAGATTTCTGGATTTTGCTGACTTTATAATTTCAGATTTCTGGATTTTGCTGACTTTATAACCTCAGATTTCTGGATTTTGCTGACTTTATAACTGCAGATTTCTGGATTTTGCTGACTTTATAACTGCAGATTTCTGAGTATAATCTGACTTTATAGCTTCAGAATTCTTAAATTATTTTGACATTATAACTTTAGATTTCTGGATTTTGCTGACTTTATAATTTAAGATTTCTGGATTTTGTTGACTATAATTTCAGATTTCTAGATTTTGCTGATTTTCTAACTGCAGATTTCTGAATGTTTTCTGGCTTTTTAGCTTCAGATCTCTAGGCTTATGTGTAACACCATCCTTTCTGATTTAAACACTTTATAACTTCAGATTTAACTTCTGAACTGTGCAGACTGCACAAGCCAGGCTTTATTAACATGCCACGTTGTGTTGTGACTATGTTGTCGCTCAGGTGATTGTTATGTAAAAAGCATCTCATGGAAATGAGTCTGGAGAAGGACTTCTACTATTCAAATGATGTTGTGTAAGAGGGAAACACATGCAAGGCACTATGCAAAATGAAGCAGCCATTAATGTACACAGCGTTCACTCGCAGTCTTCACTGTCTTCACTTCTCAGTTTGAAATGCAACTTGGTCATTGAACGTCACTGATTGTCACTGTAGGTTTTAAAGCACCTGTTTCTACGTTCTTTGGATCTCTATAGTTTAATGCCTGATTGCACCCACTCAGGTGTCTTTACCATCAATATCATGTTAAAATGCAGTTGGGTTCCTCCCTTGGGTCCTCCTTCACATCCTCTCCGCTTAAATAGGACCAGGCTGTCGTCCAATCAAATTCCAGCACCATTTGCCATATCAACAGTCTGCAACTCAGTAAGCGTGTCAAGGCCTGTCAAAGCTTATGGCTGTAAAAGGATCCCACATCAAACACAGACACGCACTCACACACATACAGACTCTTTCAGCGTTCTTTTAGAGAAGACAGGAACCCAGTAACTAATACATTACTTTGAAACTAACACCAATAAACCTGCAACTCTCTATAACTGGGTCCTCTCTCTCTCTCTCTCTCTCTCTCTCTCTCTCTCTCTCTCTCTCTCTCTCTTTTTGTTGTTGTTTCAGACCCGTGCTTGACAGTGATTCCTCCCTGCGTGAACGAAGCTGATCGTTTTAGCCTCGAGGCACTGCGACACATTCACAAGCAGCTGGACGATGACAACGATGGCGGCATCGAAGTGAACGAGAGCGTGGAGGTCAGACAGCCGGTTTGAGCAGCTAACGCCCAAAAGCTTTTTTTTGTCTCGCTTGAAACTCGAAAAACACTCCTCTGCTGCAGAACGCGGAAGTCCTCCTGCTTTCTTCTCCATCTTGCTCTGTAGTTATGCTCCTAATCACACCTGTATCAACAAGCAGGTGGAGAGGTGGAATGCAAAAACAATGCTACAAGTTACGGAGAATCCTAGCCTGTAATACAGAAGTTAAGATCGTGGGTTACGACTGTAGGCTTATGCATTGAGGCCACTTCCACGATTCTGCTGTTCATTAAAACAACTTTCATGTTGGCCTTAGAACAAAAAGCAGAATCTTGGACTTTTTAATACGTATGCCAGAATTTCTTATTTGAATTTCCGTTTACAAAAGCTTCTGTGCACACGTTACTGCTGAGTAGATCAGATGTTCCCAAGAAGCATTTGAACACAAATTCTACTGAAAGAGATAAGACCAAAACAGGTGACCCTTTTGTTTAACATGGTCAGTGTCACACATTTTCTTAAATTTTAGTCCTGATTTAGGAAGAGTGCAGAATCTTGCATACTTCGCCTTCATTTGACTTACCATAACTTTATTTTGGTTTAATCTTTTCCAAATTCTGAAATGTCCTGTTGCTAATTTCCAAGTTTAAATGAAAAAAACTCCAAGATTTTCAGTGTGGGCTCAGAATTATAGGACCTGACTATAGGTGTGAGTTGGAAAGTCCTGCAAGTGCTCATAAGCAAAAACCGGCAGTTATCATTTTCATAAAATCAACCCTGTTACTGCCCTGTTATATCTTTAGAGTTAGACATTATGACAAGTTGACTAGAGTCATGTTTTTTATGGCGTGACTGACTGAAACCTCCTCCCACACAGTATCTTCCTGTCTGCTACATGGTACACTAAGACGTATGTTCATCATTAATGGACCATGGAGCATAATTTGTCATCATTTTCACACGCTTCCATGTATTGCCACCTGCTGTCCATCAGCACATCATTATCAGATTCACACAGTGAAATGAGTGGCAGGATGTTTTACGTGGAACAGTTTCACGTACACGACCGCACGAGGTGTTTGGCTCCTTAAACCTTAACCATTGGTTCAGAATGGAGCTAGTGTTCTAACTACGCATGCTCTGCCCATCAAATAACAGGGAAGTCTAGATGTCCAAAGTGTTTTAAATTATATGTTTACTTCATGAGCATAGACATTAATTACACAGACAAAAAGAATATAACAAAAACAGCAGATCATTGACTGAATCTTGAAGTACTGTGTAAAGACCTGGTTTAGCTATGGAAGAGAAGTGAAAGAGAAATACTTATAGTACTTCTTTGAGAATAACGTTGTATCCCACACATTTGTCCCCTTATTGTAGTGCAAACACTGGGCTGTTTGAACCACATTTGAGGCCCAAAAGATTTTTAAATATGTATATTTTAACAATATTTTGGATATGATTCTCCTAATAGTATTAAATACCATCAGCTTGGGTAATATAATAGTACCGTTTTGCAGTTTACTGATTATACTGTTTTTTTAAAGATGCATGGACTTCATTTACCTTTACTGACTACAGACCTTTTATTTTGTTGAAAAAAGAAGTAAATAAGGGTCATATAGATACTTTTAATGGCGTTTAATAAAAAAAACTGTCAATTCAGCATAAATAAGTAGTATCTACACTTCATACCTGGGAAGATAGAAGATGAAGCTAAATTTTATAGAATAAATTCCAGATATTAGTTGGTAATATTGCTCAAGAAACATTGCTCAAGAAAGTCCAGGTCTTCTAACTTTTGACAGGAAGTGTATGGCCAGTTGACTGGATCTGATCTGCTAACAGAATGCTATGCTTGGCGAAACATGAAATTTGGCTGGTGCTTTGATATCTTCAAGCCCATGTATATGCATCCCAGAATACTCAACAGAACATGCTGGGATTAACTGGTAATGCACTAACAGTATCTATTATCAGTGTGTTTTTGTGGAGTTGCTGATTGTACATGGCAGACAACAACTTCCACCCTAATCTGATCCACTGTTAGCGCCACTGCACTAAATACCTCTCGCTACTGCAGAGGTACTTAAATACACACATACTTAACCAACAAAGGCAAAGACCTGCTGTGACCTTTCCACCAATCAGCACATCCCTCTCATCGCCTATGGTTTAATTCAGTAGCACATTTACTTACTTCATAAAATCTGGAGCTGATCGGAAGGCAGCTATACATTGTAACGTTATGAGTAGAGAGAGAGAGAGAGAGAGAGAGAGCTTGGATATATAACAGGAGAGAAAGAGAGAGTTAATATGTGAAAGTGTAAAGTGGAATTTACATAGGCGTATTCTAATCTGCCACATAGAAAACAAACCTGATCCCGTCTCTAGTCTGACGCGAGCCTGATATTTTAACTCGTCCTGAAACCCAATACTTTGCCAGTCCCTGACACAAACTCCTGTAAACTAAGCATATTTTCAGGGCTTTTGCCACCCACAGTTTGAGCGTGCATGTGGTGCAGTGTTGTGCTTGTATGTGCATTTATGTGGTGAGATTAGTGTTATTGTATTTAAGTGAGTTGTTATGGATGGTTGCTGGGCACAGCAGGTGCAGTCTTTGGCTATTTGAATCTCTTTGCCAACAAGTCACTTTACAAGACATTCTGCCGTCACCCCCACATACCGATGTCCGTTTGCCTGTGTGTGTGTGTGTGTGTGTGTGTGTGTGTGTGTGTGTGTGTGTTTGGATGTCCACTGTGTGTATGTATAACTCTTTGACTTTGGAATTGACTCTTAAGACGTGGCCTCATAGGACATTGCAGCATTTTGCTCGTCTACTGCCAGTGGTACTTGGTGTCATCTTTCATACCACAGCACATTCCTTGGTGTGTATGTACGAGTGTGTGTGTGTGTGTGTGAGTGTGTGTGTGAGTGTGAGTGTGAGTGTGTGTGTGTGTGTGTGTGTGTGTGTGTGTGTGTGTGTGTGTCCGACAGGGTTCCAAGTAAACCTACATCTCTTTGAAAATATCTTTTCCTTCTTTAGCAAATCAACGTTTAACCCCTAAAATTTGCAAGACTGGTATGTGGGTTATTAGTAGTGACTGAACTTAGAACTTTACAACAAGCAACTTTATTAGTGGTTACTGCATGGATAATAAAGTCAAATAATGAATAGTATTTAGTAAATAATTTGTGTTAATACTAATGTCTGAGTATTAAGTTTGAGGTTCAGGAGGTTAATAGAAAGTAGAGACATAACTAGTTTACACAATGCAGTCCAGTAATAATAATTATAATAACAGTACAATCCAAAAATATTTATATTTTGATATTTTGAACTTACATAGTAACCTGGCTGCCTTAAACGTCTAGCTTCTGCTTTAGAACGTCTAGCTTCTGTTAACTTACTATTAAAAGTTCAGTGAACTTAATATTACTTACTTTTTTAAGTCATCACATTAATTTTACAGTGCATAACCCTTTAGTCCTGTGGTCAAATAAGAGGTAAAGAAGGTCTTAGAAAGTTAAAACATTATTTTAAATGAGTGGCAATATATAATATTTAAAGGCAGCCACGGTCCATCATAAACCCCTGATCTGAATTCTTTTCAGAAAGTGTGTGCGTTATCACAGCACCTCCAATGTTAAATTACCAGTAAACACAAATATTAAATATTAAAAATGTTTGTGTGGTGCTGACAGTGAACTGACAGTGAACCTGAACCTTATATTTAATTCAAGCTTTGCTGGATGTTTAATATATGACATAATAAAAATCACTTGAAACCGTCTGATCAGACCTCTCTGAGAACTGTTTGACAGGCCTCTGTTCAATCCTCTGTTCAGCCTGCCTCCATACAGAACTAGAATCTTTATCCAGCCTTTATGTGTAAACTAGACAAAAAGTTATAGGGTGAACAGACGAGCAGAAAGACAGACGGATGACCTAACAAACGAATGAATTAACAGATGTGCAGATGGACGGGAATTGGTGTATGGATAAAGGGTGACGGGCAGCTACGAAGAGGTGGTCCAGCTTGCTAGCTTTTGGCTAGGGATGGTTAGCTTCAGCTCGATAAGTTTGTGTGGGTGGGACCTGGGATGTCAGCACTGTGATTGGGTAGGAAATACTTGGAAATAAACCCTATGTATATCAAATGTAAATCAAGTGGGTCATTGCCAAATTCTCAGAATGAAGCGAGACACTCAGTTCCATAGGGTTAAATGGGACAAACCATTGGTTAAATGGGAGAATGCATGAATTGAGACATTAAGTATAATAGTGTTAATAACTATGTAAGAGCATTCTTGGTAGACGCAGAGGTAAAACAAGTTTACTTAAAACACAGTGCTTTACAGATTTACATTTGAAAACTTCTGGGAGGAAAGAAATTAAAAACATGATTAAAACTTAATCAAAACAATAGATTTAAAGAAGATGAAATTAAACATTACATTTAAAAAAATAATTAATAAATAAACAAATAAATTGGGATAATTAAGTGCCCTTATAGAGTAAAAGTGTGGTAAAGCTGTGTGTTATCTGGTTTCGTTCAAGAGCAGCATTGTAGCACTCCATGCTTAGTGTTTACCTCAGGCAGGATCAGGACTAGTACCTATCACTATACAATAATGTAAATTATAAATATAAAATTAAACAACAGGAGAAAACAGGACATAATAGGACATAAGGTGATGTTTACTGTGATTTGCAGACAGACAGACAGACAGACTGGTCAATGTGCAGATGGACAGACAGGCACACCTGCAGGCTGATTTCTGCAAGCAAATTTTAACCAGAGCAAACCGCATGCACACAGCCAGAGCTGTTTTGTCCTATTGTTCTGGCAGAAAATGAACAGAATCCAAGAATCATCCGCAGTGCATGTAGAACAAGCAGCTCTTTGTGTGCTTCTTCAAGTGTGTTATTGTGTATGATTGTTAGTGATGTTCATGTGAAGCCAGCTCATCCACAGAGCTTTCACATGCGTGCATGCTGAAATAATAGTTAAAGGTAACTGTATCGTGCGAGAGGGACTGTGTGAATGTGTGTGTTTGAGCAAGCATATATGTTTGGTGCTTTAAAGTACACACAGAGTGCAACACAGTTTATAATGGCAATTTACATCCTTCCTCAGTAGACAAACAGTATCAAGCTTATATGGCAGCTGCCTTCTACCTTATCAGACCTGGTTGAACAAATTTATGGTTTTTATTGCATTAAGACTGACATGCAAAGTCTCGAGCGTGCTAATAAAGGTTTGAGTTTCGGAACTGACGCGGGTGAAGACGGATTATTTCTTATTCTGTTCAAATATAAAAGAAACGTCAAACATCTGTAATATATCATGGACTCATTATTAAATGATTGCGCTTGCTGTCCTGATGAACCACTTTAATATCGTATAGATTTTAAGAAAAATGTGCTCTGACACTGGCACACATGTAGCATGAACACTATGAAAACTGATCAGTATAAAAACTTTGTGGCTGAATTCCAGTTTAAGGGAGCTATGAAGAACTGATAATATAATATAATCATTTTTTTAATATATATTCAGGTTAGTTAATCAGTGCTTTGCTGCAAGGGTGTAGGTTTGGTAAAAATACAACAACCCATCCCTTATTGGCGATATCCAACAACATTCCCCACTCTGTCCCACATCTGGGGTCCATACATTGCAAAAAAATTCTAAATATCTAACACATAGCTAATGAAAAAGAAGGCGTGTGACCACTGCAAAAAATGCATTAATGAATAAGATAATACAAACATATAATTACACTTAGGGTCTGATTTACGTATGAGGACAATTTTCATTTTAATATGAAGTAAATAGGATGTTATGAAACCAAGTCATTCTGATGTAAGAATTTTTAGAATTAAATTATATTGACTTTCAAAGGTTACATTTGTTAAACATCATTAGACTAAATGTAATATATGTGCCTCGCTATAATTCCAAAATGTTCTTCCTAATTAGGATTTCAAATAAAACCCTGAAGATGCACCTGTTTCCTCATCTACCTGCTGCTCTGTTTCCTGCTGTTTATACGTCTGATTCATTAACTGTGGCATTTGTAGACTGAAACTCCTCTCATAATATGATATTTACACCCATTTTATCTTTACACCTGCTAGCACCCTGACTGTTAGCCTACAAATGATATGGTTAACTAACATCAGTTGACGTAATTTGCTTACAGTGGAAAGGCTGGTGATGTCAGGCAGCAAGTTTTAAGTCACTGTGTCTAGTTAAATACCTGTAACCTGCGCTCTGGCTACTCCTGACGCTCTTCTCTTTTTTGGTTCCATGATATCTACAGATTACAAAACGTATTGTCAGCGCAGGCAATAAAAGAAAGACAGTAGGTCATCTGAAAACTATGTTTTTGTCCATGCTGGACATATGGACTGCCAGCCTTGACAATTTATCCCCAGCACACTGATCAGCTATCACCTCCTCCGTGTCTGACAGTATGTACAATATTTGCACGCTGTGACATGAGCCTTCAGATAACCCCACCCATTCAGCCAATTAAATACTAGCATTCCTACATTTTTAATCTTGGGGATGTAGCCTTCCCTCCAAAGATGATGTGAAGGAGTTTGCTCAAATATTGATAGGGACAATTCTCTCCTCCCAAAACAGGTAGGGACATGTTCCTACTGGTAATATGCAAACCTGCGCCCATGCATTACCTATATGCCTGTTGTGCATTGTCCCAGTTCTCAAACTCAATTAGCCAGCAGAAGTGATATATATATATATATATATATATATATATATATATATATATATATATATATATATATATATATATATATATATATATTATTGCAACACAGGGACCGCCCATCATTCAGTTCTGGCTTCTTACCTAATAATAATATCTATATCTATAATAATAATACCTCTTGATATAGTATTATCAGTGCAGTTGACAACAGTGATGCATCACAATGTGTCGATGCATTTTTACACTCCTAGCTCACGTGTCTGATTAGTTGGTGTCTTGTGCTTTTTCAGTTCATTATAGAAGACATGAAGCAGCAGCAGACAAACAAACACAGCAACCTACACCGAGAGGACCAGCACATTACTGTGGAGGAGCTGTGGAAAGGCTGGAAATCATCTGAAGGTGAGAAGGACATATACTTCATATTGAAACACTCAGGCCAGAATAATCAACAATTGTTATAGTTTAATATGCCAAAGGCACTAACATGGTCTCAGCTGTGAGTGTCTTAGCTTTTAGTCTCACATTCACAGCTGGAAACAAAGAGAGCGTGAAGCCTTTAGAATAGCTAATCAGGGACGACAGCACTGTCCTGCATTGTGTTACACAACCTGACAAGACACTGGGTCGAGTCTGAATAAGAGCTAAAACAATGTAGTGTAATGTAGTCTGATAGGACTTCATGTGTTCTGATCTCTTTATAGTGAGCTGTTCAATAGAATCTGAAGGCAATTTGTTGTAGAAACAGAATATACACACATTGTCTATACAGATAGACGCCCAAGCAACAAATAATGCGGGCCAGTAAATCAATAACATCTATTATATATGTTTGAACCTATGCTTGCTTGCATGGGATTATTTAACATGTAATATCAGACAAAGATTTTTTTTCATGTATGAGGTTACTGAGTTACCTTTAACAGATTCATGCGCATACAGTACATTAAAACCGTAAAACTGTTTTTATTTTTTTCCTTTCTGTCTCTTTCTTTCTCTCTCAGTCCATAACTGGACGATGGATGATGCAGTACAGTGGCTGAAGGAGTCCGTAGAGCTTCCGCAGTATGAGACAAACTTCAGGGAGTTCAGGGTCGATGGCAATACGCTACCTCGGTAAAGAAGTGCTTGGCCTGTAGACTTACACACCATGCACATCACTTATCACTTTACAGTGAGTCAGTATGTTTGGAAAAAAGGTATCTAATACAACGAAAGGCAATTAAATTAACTTCACACTAAAGGGAACTGACGCAGCTATTGATAGAGCAGCACTGCCCCCCTGTGGTAGTCCTGTGCAGATACAGGAGGTGCATGTAAAGAGAGGTGAAGCTGGGTTTACAAGATCAGGTTTCCTCTCTCTGCCTCCAGTCGCTGACTCATGAAATGATGTCACAACTATAGATCACCTTCCCCCTTCAGTTATGCCGTATGGGTGGTGCACATATAGTCTTTCAGCCATTTTGTACTTTCTATTTAAACTTGCTTGCATTAAAGCAACCTTAATGTAGGAACATTCATCCAGTCACACTCATATGTTCCAGGACACATGACTGTGATTTTATTTTAAAATGTTCACTCAGTCTCTCTCTCTCTCTCTCTCTCTCTCTCTCTCTCTCTCTCTCTCTCTCTCTCTCTCCAGAATTGCGGCTAACGAACCGTCGTTTATGACGTCGCAATTAAAGATATTAGATCAACGACATAAACAGAAATTAAATCTAAAAGCGCTGGATGCTGTGCTATTCGGACCGCCGCTACGTAAGTGCTTCTGGGCCTAGTTGTGAGTGTGTATTTGTGTAACAAATCCCCCAAATGACATGTTTCTTTGATTTTCTGAGTGAAAATATATGAACACCTTTACAGAGAACAACAATTAAATATGTGCAAAAATAAATTATGTTTAATTGCTTAAAATGTGCCATAGCTATCCAATGGCAGTTTTCCCAGTGTGGTAAACTCAGCAGATAACTTTGCATTAGATTGTTTAGAAAAACCCAACAGTAACCTATTTGAACAGGGGTGTGCACACTTTTGCTTATCGCTGTATGTTTAAAGTATGTGCATTAAATTCTTAACTGATAACTAGTTTCACACAGCAATCCAGAGAGGATTTCAGAATGTCTTAATGATGAAGAGCATCTAGTTTTGTATTTTATAGATTAGTTAAACAATATTCCAGTTACATTTTAATTACATTTTGATTTTGGCTATTAAATTTAATTATGTTAACGGACAGGTTGATTTCTAAGCCTCTAGGAGACTTGCAAAGGGTTAAAAGCCAAAAACTATTCATCCAGTGGCATCTCTGAGATTTTATGGTTGCAGCTCCTTACTGCAGTCATTAAAGGATTATTTTATTGCATAGATTGCTACTATGTTAGATGGACACTTGAAGCCCTGTTGTGTCTATGCGTTCCAGGACGGTTTCCATCACAGCCGCTTGCTGGATCACCCCACCTTTAGTGTTACATTACCTGATGTTTTACAAATTAAGCACTGGTTAAAAGCAAATTTACTACTTATTTTATTAAATGCTAGATGATGACAGGGAGAGCATCTACAAAGCATCTGTAGTAAAATTCCTGCTGAAGAAAACTTTTCAGAATAAATATTTGTGGTATATTGATTGTTGTTTCATGTGTCCATGATCCTCTAGTTTCACTGTTTGTGTTTCATCGTATTGGGCTCAAGGCAGAGCTTAGTGTTTAAAAATGACATTAGCCAATGCATTAACACAAACTATAAAATCAATGATATCACTAATACTGTTATACTGTCTGCGCCTTTAGGGCCACAGCATAACTGGCTGAAGGACTTTGTCCTGATGGTGTCTATCATCATTGGTGTGGGAGGCTGCTGGTTTGCCTATGTGCAGAACAAATCCTCCAAAGTTCACATCTCTCGCATGATGAAGGACCTGGAGAGTCTTCAGAATGCTGAACAGAGCCTGATGGAGCTACAGTTCAGGTACGGAAAAAGACAACAAGAGAAACTGTCACCACGGTTTACTAAAGCTTTTACAGAATATGCTAGAAAACAGCCGATGTGCCATTCTTTCCTTCAGAATGACTTCAGAATTTCCCTACTGCTAGATGTGCTATAATTTAAACAGATGTCTGTAGCTGAATGATAGAGTGCCTTCTTTAAAGCGATCATTGTGTAAAATATTAACATTACTGGGATTAGTAATAATAAATAATAGTAAATGTAAATACAGTGGTGCTGCAGAGTTGGTTGTAGCTTTTTTCTGTGCATGCTTGTCATAGGCTGGAGAAAGCGCAGGAGGAGAACCGCACAGTTGCAGTGGAGAAACAGAACCTGGAGCAGAAGATGCTAGATGAGATTAACGGAGCGAAGAAAGAGGCTCACAGGCTGCGAGAGCTGCGGGAGGGAGCAGAGTGTGAACTCAGTCGACTGAAATACGCAGAGGAGGAACTGGTGCAGGTACGAAAGCTGTTATTCTGGTGTTACACACTAAAGCTCTCAAAATATATCAACGCCTGTTCAAATGCAGGAGGAATATTTTATCTTGCAACACAGAATGTACTGTAGAGTTTCTTGTACAGTTGGAAAGGTTACTCCTGTGTTCTGTTATGAGCTTCTCTTGCCTACACGTTAATGACACTGATCATTTGCCCATAAACTTAACTTTTTAACTTCATTATTATGTTATCTTTCTTAGGGCTGCCAAAGTGTATGCAGTACATTGTTAATGGCACCATCATAGCATTTAGCTGTTTTGACCCATTTGATTTGCTATGGATAAACCAACAAGAAGCAAATGAACAAAAGCACCACCAAAGTGGAACCTCGAGAGCTGCCACTGTAACAAGAACCCCTAAGCTAAAATACATATAAAAAAAGAAGAAATGGGTAGCATTACCAAAATGGTAAAACATTAAGCTTTTAATGGTCTTAAACATAAATCATTAAACAAACAGATGAAGTGACTTAGTGTGGGAAGAATTAATTTCTTTTAATTATAATAAAGTTTTGTGGATACATGTGCAGACAGGTTTTATAGACAACAGAGTCTGTATTATTTGAAGCACTGATGACTTTAATAAACTTTAATTTAATTTGAGACTAATTTAATTTGAGACAAAATGTTAAGAATATATATATATATATATATATATATATATATATATATATATATGACATTTGTTTAAAGTTGTCTGGATGTCATTGCTGGTGAAATTTATCATTGGAGTGATAAACACATGATGAATCCATTTTGATAATTTTTCCATCAAAATAAAATTATAATAAAATTTTCCTACTTACTAGCACAAAATTGGTATTGACTGAAAGCTGAAAGTTTAGAACATACATTTTCTGTTTGAGTGAGCTACATGTGGACCTGGGAAGGTTAACCAGCCTATTGGGTGGGACACTGTAGTTTTGTGTGGAGTGAGACTGTAATTGTAAGTTTTTGTGTGTTTGTAGGTACGTATGGCTCTAAAGCGAGCAGAGAAGGAGTTGCAGTCAGAGTGGTCCGTGCCTGAAGCCTTACAGATGTGGCTGCAGCTCACGCACGAGGTGGAGGTCCAGTACTACAACATCAAAAAACAGAGCGCTGAGCTACAGCTCACTGTCGCCAAAGAAGAGGTAATCAGCACAAGGCAATCTCAGAGTTCACCTTTAAAAGCTTTCTTTTTCCCCAAACTGTTCTACCAAAGTCAGCTGACTGTTCAGAAGTCTGTAAATAGAATCTAAACTCTGATTTCAGGGCTAGTGCCCAGACTAAATGAGCTTTTTGTGAATAGTTAAAATGTATGTATGAGTAATTTAGCTTAGGGTGAGATATTGGGCCATTTAATATGCTTACTTTGTTTTCTCTGTAATTTATGTATTTGTTTGTGTTATAAATGTCTTTTAAAGTTCCGCGAGAACTCACAGCTGAAAGGTATCTAGCTGGGTCAATTGCATTTTTGGTCAATGCAGAATTCAGCAATTTTCCCAATTTAGGCCAAGCACATTATTCATCAAGAAATATATAGATCCAACAATGCACGCCCCAACAAAATTAAACAGATTTTTATTTTTTTTTTGCTCCCACTAATTTGGCTTTTTAATGATGCGGGTAAATTACTTTTTAATCACATAGTTTGTTTTTGCCTTTTGTCATTTGCATTTGGAATGAGTCATCAAGCTATTATACAAAGCAATTAGCGAGGGCTGCTATAAGTCTCAGACAAAGACTATTCTCATAATATCTATACCACAAAACTTACATTCCATTGTACATTATATCAGTTATTCCGAATTATTTAGAGATTATTTGTGTTGTAATGCTTTTGAAGTATCTACAGTGTTTGCAGTTCGAGTTAGAAATAATTGGATGTCAGTTGTGAAACATTGGGAGGCATAAATATCAAGAATATGTTTGTGTGTATGCCTTTCAGGCAGAAAAGATAAAAAAGAAGAGGGGTTCTGTGCTCGGAACTCTGCATGTAGCTCACAGTTCATCGTTGGATGAGGTTGACCATAAGATACTTGAAGCCAAGTAAGCATGATACCCAAACACTCTTCTCAGTTCTTTAAAGTATAATCCATTAAAAAGTTGTTTTATGGCATCACTCCATTGTTGGCACCATTATAGAGGGTGTCTATACCTGAAATGTAATATAAAGGTTTTACCTTTATTGATCAGCATGTTGTTTTGCTTTGGCTTACAGAAAGGCACTGTCGGAGGTGACGGCGTGTCTGCGTGAGCGTCTGCACCGCTGGCAGCAGATTGAGAAGCTGTGCGGATTTCCTGTGGTGCAGAACTCAGGCTTGCCAAGCCTGACTGCCTCTCTTTACTCAGAGCACAGCTGGGTGGTGATGCCCCGCGTCTCTTTGCCCCCTTACCCCATTGCAGGAGGAGTGGACGACCTGGACGAGGACACACCACCCATCGTCACTCAGTTCAGCTGTGAGCATTACGCTGGGTAGCGGTGGCCAGGCTAATGTTTGGAGCAAGACTAGAAGACTTTAGTTGTTGAAAGCCATATGTTTAATATAAAATACAAAATATGCACGTTTATACTGTTCAGTACACTCAGTGGGGTCAATTTAGTGACTATTATTCTCTTGCTGGCATAGCCAGTGATATCAGAAACATGTAATTCACTTTAATGATATATGATTGTTACTTGGAGCTTATTTAAATAAGCAGCAAGCAGAGATACTCTGTTGAAACAAAGTTAGTTTATTTATAATAGTTAAGAAAAATCTATAAGTCTGGTTAATACAGCAGTCTCTTTCTCTCTCATCTGCAGCCCCATTGATTCGTCCACCTCTGACACGCAGCAGCAGTTTGTGCCGCTCTCGGCGGAGCCTCCTGTCCCACCAGCCCTCTCTGCTCTCGCCTGACCCTGACCTGCTCTCCATGGCCTCTGTATCAGGGGTCTATAGAACAGAGGCGGACGATGAACATATCTTCTTCACTGCGGACAGGAAAGGGTACAGAATGACTTTTCTTCTCCCCCCCATTCTTCTTTTTTCTTTTGACACTAGTCATATACAGTTGAATATATAGGACTATTAAAATCATCCCATAGGCATCCCTAGAAGTACTATACCTTTTAAAAGTTTGTGGACAGCTAGTGACTTTTTAATTAATTTATTATTTTTTATTTTTTATTCAAGACTTGCTGGTTTATTTTGATACCTGTGTGTCATGTTCTATTGTTGTGATAGTTTTTTTTCTAGTAATGAAACTATTTGAATATGAACCTGACATTATCCAGAAAGATGAAGGCAGCGTGTGCCTAAACCTTTTACGGACAGTGTGCAGTTGAAAACATAGAGCAATTCCTGTAACACATAAATATACAGCTCACAGAATGTCTGTCATGTGATTTCATTTACATAAAAGATGATTTATTTTTATTTTGACCTACAGAGAACCTCAGGACACGTGTTCAGATACAGACTCGCTCGGTTCTTCTCTGGGCAGGAAGCAGTTCTCCGGCCCCAGCCCCAGGGGAACAGATACACCGCCGCGCAGAATCTCTCGCGAAGAGTTTCTCCTGTTGGCCCAGGAGGCGCAGGCCATCGCCTCGGACATCTCGCCTCCGCCCAGCTCTTCTTCCGCCGACTCTGTCTCCGTCCACAAGGGCTCCCCTGACCTCACTCGCTCCTCCACTATCCCCGAATCCCAGAGTTTGACCTTTCATCCCGGCACCAAGACAGCAGCCTATAATGGCATGCTGGAGAAGTCTTACAGCCTGGGCCAGTTGCCTGCTGGCGGGACGCCCCCAGAGGGACGCTACCCTTCCATAAGCTCTCTAGACACGAAGGAGAAGGCCATCAAGCAGGCCAAACCCCTCCAGTCCCCCTCCTCGCCGGACTACGACAATGGTGAGAAGAAGCGCACCAAGATCAAGAACATATTCAAGAAGAGCAAAAAGCTGTGAGGCAAGCAGAGAAAGAATAAGAGAGAGAGAGAGGAAATAAGGGAAAAAGAAAAGGGAGACATGAAAAGCCTTAAAACAAATTTTAAAAATGTAACTAGACTGTCAACCAGAAGCCAAAATGTTGTGTTCTGTTTTCTTTTGTTTGTTTTATTTCTTTTTTATTAAAACGGAATGTAGCTCCGTCTAGGTGCTATCCTGGGTTGGAAGCCTTTTACAATGCCTTTTTTTAGTCACCTGGCATGTTATCATCATCAGAAGTGAAGAAAGGTCAAAGGTTAAGGTGTCAAATTGGTCATTTTGGAGAAGGTGGTCACGTCGTTGTTCTCACCTGGAAAGAAAACGTGTTCACTTCTTGCTATGCTGTACATGAGTTGGCTCAAAAAACCTCAGTCAAAGTCTTATTCCTGACTAAAGGAGATCCACTGTAAAACAGCAGTTGTCCGGAGATACAGTACTGTGCAAAAGTTGTTTTTTATACTTGAAGCATGTATTTGCTGATTAAGGCGTTAATATTAGAATAAGATAAGTGGATAACAGAAATAAGCTTAATACAATACCTATACTAAAAGTTATAGCTAGGCAAGCAACATGATCCTACATCTAGTTGACATATCTTATATTTCTCATTTTGAGATTGCAGTAAGTTTATTATAAGCTTTGTTATAACTAATTTCTAGACATTTTAACTAAGTCCTTTAGTTAGCTACACTCATTATACTGGCAGATCTTTTGGCTCGTTTCAAGCATGTGAGCAAAATTAGCTAAGTTATCTTTCAGTGCAGGGAAATAATTGAATCTCAATATGAGAAATATATCAACCAGGTATAAGTTAATTTTATCTGCCAGGTTATATCTTATATCTAGTGTAGGTCATGTACGTCAATATGTCAATATTTCCAAACCTCTTTTCATGCGAGCCGTGTATAAATGAATCATCATCCAGTACTGATTTGACTAATCAGGCCTTCTTATGTTTAAAAATTTTAAAAAGCCGCTGATGGAATTTAAGAAAACTGTGGGATTGTTGGATGCAGCTAGGAAACATCTAGAATCAAACTTTATTCTTCTAACTAACTCATGAGATATTAAATATGAAGTTTATTTGAATTTTGTAACATTTTACAAGTAAAAACAGACTGCTCGGCCTGGGTGATAGTAATCACTTACCGTCAGTGGTTTATGTAACCTAATGACAATGCTTCAGAGGTGATTATCACAGTGTTGAGTAACTGACAGAGCTAGAGAAGACTTGTTTACCGTTAAACAGCTTTCTAAATATTTGAGGAAACTTGGTTTGTGTGAGGAAACCTTTTGGAAGTGTACATGCCTTATTATTCATTTTTTTTGTTCTGATTGTGTTAAGAAGCTCTTAGTGGTCTACAGCTCTTTCACTTCTACTTTTTTACTTTAGCTTGAGAGCATGGCATGGAAAATAATTGCAGACAGGCTTTCAGAGTTCACCTGTTACCCTAGAGCAGCTAGCTCTATCCCTGCTACTTTTGAAAGTAGATAAAGTTCCTGTGATCCTGGTCTATGGTCAGAACGTTGGGTTATTATGGAGCCTTAAAGAGCAGCTGGGCTGTGGTAGAGCAAAGTCCCCGCTGTCTCTTCTGCAGGTTTTATTAAATAAGGAAAATGTTCAGTTTATTTTGTAGAGTTTAATTCTGAAAATTATGAACATATAATAATAATAATAATAATAATCTGTATTGTTTTCCAAAGTACTCTGAAGTCATTCCAAGGTGACTCCACTATAAAGAGAGAAAACTCTTCTTTTTTTTAATATGTAAAACATGTGGGCGTGGATTTGACAAGCACTCATTCAGAGAGTTGTAGTCTGATGTTTCTGCAGAGAGGGGCACTCTTAGCACTCTTTGCAGTCAGCATGAACCTACAACAGAAGGAGGGTCTTATGAAAACCACAAGTAAAGCAGCGTTCAGAAGAGGGGAAAGTATGTCCAAACTGCAGTCTGATGGCAATATTATCAATATTTGTTACTTTTGTTATTGTGGATATCGCCCAGGCCTTTTTACTGCCCAGAGAAATGATTTGCAACTATTTCCTTCGGTGCCAAAGACTTTTGCACAGCACTGTATACTACTATATCATTTAAACCAATAAATGTTTCCTTCTTTTAAAAAAATGTTGACCTAAGTTTACAGGCCAATAGTGTGAACAAACACATTTGTTTCAGTAATTACCCAATAAAAGTAACACAATTTACACAATTTACCATCTGTTCCATTATAAACCCTTACCTTGTACTTCCAATCACTGGACACTATGAGATCCACTGCTTTGGTGTACTATTACAGATTGCAGCACAAGCACAATTTCTTTACCCCTTCGTCACTTTTCACGTTCTGACCACAGCCCTGCTGTTGGCCAGATATTGTTTGAGTGGTGGACCTTCCTCAGCACAGCAGTGACGTCAGAGTCGCTGCTCGAATATCCAGCCCTGTGGTAAAGAGCTGAACATTAGTGAGGTGAACCAACACGGTGGTTAATTTGTCTTTGAGTAAGCTACAGCGACACACTGCTGAACTTGTTTCGGAGTCGATAGAAAGCGTGTAGTGAAGAAGTGATCAGTTGGGCTCTGGTATTCTGGAATTGAAACCAAAAAGCCTCTTAATCTAAATACGGAGGGTTTAATGTAGGCTTTCAGCTTTATGTCACTATCTGTTTACTGATAGCACAGAACTCCTGTACTTGACTAAGTTCCTTGAAGTTACAAAGAAAAAGGAAAAACTGAGGTAGCACTTAGTGTCAAGCAGAGCTATAAAATCTGGTTAACACAGTCATGGGCATGACGGAGCACTTTGCTTATACCTGTGTGGTCATGAAATGTAATTCAGTAAAGACCCAACCTTAATATTTTATACTAAAGAGATTATAGATTTACTACAAATGACATCACAGAAATCTGTGGACAGGTGAAATGATGCTTCATGAGGGTGACTGTGTTTTATGGGCGTCATATTTGCTGAAATTAAAGTGCTACCAAAAAAAAAAACAACAAAAAAAAGGAAATCCTGCTAAAGATTGTTGCACTACTGCTTTCCTTATTTGGGAAGGGCCGCTTCTTGCGGGATAACAGTAAGTTAAGATAGATAGAACGTTGTTGAGATGCGTTTAAAAAAAGCAACAAGTTGACGATGGAGCCAAAACAATTTGATGCATTTAGAACGCTTCTTAGCATATTTATTCTTTGGTGTATTCTTTTGTTTTTCTTTTTCTTTTCTTTTTTTTCATTACGACAATGTTCTGATAGAATTTTTTAATTGTAGGACATGCATTTGTATTGTGTAGCTGTGGAAGGACTGTGGTTTTTATATAAATATATATATATAGAGAGAGAGATATGCAAATTGAATTTGAACCCCTTATTAAAGTCTTCATAAGCCCTGCTTGTTGGACTGAACGCTCTGTTTCAAGGGCCTAACCATCACTGTGATCACAACCTTCATCCTCACCCACTGTAACACATTGCTTGGCACTAAATGTGTGCCAGTTTGATGAAAAAACGTTGTTTTTATTTTACTGTGATCTTTTAAGATTGTCTGTCATGTAATCCTAAAATTGTTTGTCATCATAAAATTAAAAATTGTATTAAATGTGTGTAAAAAATTAAAGACAGCAGCCTATGGGCACCACAGCCTAAAGGAAATGCACACGTGTGTGTGCCCTTAAACAAGTTCACAGGAAATTAGGCCTAACTCCACATGCTTTATGCTCATTCACACAGTGAAAGAGAAAGAAAATTATTGTCTGAAGCAACACTGCATAGTGTTACAGCCTAAAGCTGTATATCAGTGTTGCTCCATCCTCTTCCTGCAGTAACTCTGCATTGTACATTGGACTTTAGTAGTTCTGTTGCACCCATTCTGAACTCCTTAGGGTATAATTGGCTTACGGGGTGAGTGAGGTATGTTGAGAGCAGAGGAAATGCAAATATGTTGTGCGGCCCAGAATTGGGACATAATACTGTATAGCTGTGATCACCAACACTCAGTTCAGTTCCAACCTTCAAACAAACTGGTCAGCTACAAGCTCAGCCCATGCTACTAGCTCAAGCACATGGACCATCTGATACTGATGGCACCTTTATATAGGCGAGGTGCACAGTGTGTCATGCTTGAAAAGAAGCAGCACTCGCTTCTTAAGGGCCAGGTTTACACATTTGTCTGACTAGTATTACTAATGATTTGAGACCACTCTAAAGACTAAGGCGATTGAAACACGTTTTGGACCTGGCATATAATAATAAATAAACAGAAGCATTTTCATGTTCAGATTGTGCTAGCATTTGTGTCAAAACCAGCCAAATAGCTTTTTCCTCCATGTTGGAAGTGTTACTAGAGAGAAGGCATCCTTGATATTTATTAGTTAGCTATGAGTGGCTCATGGTTTTCTTTATGTCAGCATAAAGGAGTGCTTTTCAGCAGTGGTGCATGTTGCTCCAGAGACTACAATAAAAGTAACAGCAGTCTGAATGCCTCTAAGATGGCGACAGATTTGAACACTCAGACCACTTTTTGCAGTTGAGATTAGTAAAGTGCACCCTGACACGTCTCCAAAGGTAGCAACATTTGTTAAGACTGTGTAAAACTGTGTGTCTTGTCTTTGTGGAACAGCTGGTTGCTCATGTTATTGTAGCTTTAAAGTTCTTTGCAGATATTTGCGAATGATTCGAATGTCACCAGCGTGTTGAAGCGGGTGAAAGGGTGCGTTAGTGTGCGTTTACTGTGATTTGGTGAGAAATAGGATATGCTTGGGCACTCACTGAAAAACACATAGATATGCACATTAGATCACAAGACTGAGGGACAGGTTTTATTTATGGAAGATAAATGCCAGTTAATCGGTAGTGTTAAACAGTGTGACAGCAATGTGCCTTGCAGAGCCAAATGTAGGTGCTTAAAAAATATATTTGAAAAGGAGTTTAGGAGTTTAGTTTGAACCAATTGTTAGCAATTAAATAATGTTTTGTTCCTCTTTGCCAACAGGCATGCCACTTTTTACACAGGGCTATTGCCCCAATGGCCTGCCTGTGCACATCAGGCACAAACAACAGTCTAAGGTAGACCCTTCAAATGTCAGTCAACTGTCCACTTCCTGTCAAAGTATGCAGTTCTTGGCCATGTTGAGTGACAAAACACACCAGACTCTCAACCGTCTGGCCTGCGAGGCTACATCAGGTGTATCAGGTTTGGGATGCTATTGTTTGTATGAGTAGATTTTCAGGAAGACTGGGATTTCAACAATCCTCTGCTCGAAGTGCAGCTATAGTACCTACGTATATCAATTTATCTTCTGCTGGTTGTTCACTGCTCTGTACACTCGGGAAACTGAACTTGAGCGTTGAATTTTTCCCGTGTTATTTGCTGTTATTGTTTTTATTATAACACAAACCTCTACCATAGTATACATGCCTTTGGCTAAATGTGATAAGCTAAGAAAAAAGAGCACAGGGATCTGGTAAGGAAGAGAAAACACATGGTAATGAGAGTGGTTTGATAGTGAAGGATTGTAAAGAAGAGTGCCAATATGGCAGTTTCAAACCTCTTGTGGTAATCAATCCCTCAAATTTCAAATTAAAGAAAAAAAGACACTGTAAATCCTCCAGAATGTATTTTACACATTTGATAAAAATCTATTCACCTCCGTTGCAGTCATCATACTGAGTTGTACGAGCAGTGGAGAGCAGTGTAAGAGAGTGCATCGGTTCGCTGCACTGCAGCTACGATAAAGCTTTGGGCTGGAACATAGTGTCAGACAAAAATGCCTGAACCTGGCTCAGTGTTTTGTTTGCAATAAGAGCAGTCGTCCACCAGCAGTCAGAGGTCAGTAGGCCTGAGCTCATAGGTCACTGTCAGAGTTTGGACCTTTCTCTCCATCGGGTACTGTGTTATGGACACACCCTACCGTCCTCTAGTCTGATCTCCTTCTATCTATTCAGTGGAGAGTAGGCTGACAACAGACATTTAGAGTTTCATACAGCACCATACATTTGCTGTTACTGCTTTCAGGGCACGTACTTGTTTCACATACATCAAACAAAGAATTATAAAGCAGATCTAATCATGCTGAGCGGGGATAAAACCCAACTGGTGGTAAAACGCAGCAACAGTGTAAGTGCATAATGATGCAAACTGAAATAAACAGACAATGCAATGTAATTTTCCATGTTACAGTCAGCTGAGGCATTACCAGAATTACATAACACAGAAGCTTTCCCAGAAGCCTTTAGTGTTAGGCAAACAGAAAGAAATTCAAAGTCACAGATTTGCAACAGTTGAGCATTTTGAAGTAGTTCTGAGCTACGATCGCTATTCCCAAACGACATGCACTGCTTTAGCCGACCCGTATTGAGTTGAATTTCCATTGTCCACCCCTGAAATATGTTAACTGATGATATCGATGAGATGAATGTTGTCTGAGATCAGATGGGTTTTCTTTGGGGAATTTGAAGTGTGGATTTTGTATACTGTACAATGACTTAATAAAAATGGAGGCTAAACTCTCATCAATAAAGAGATATTTTGTTCCTATCATTGCAGTTCTCCCACTATTTGTTCTGAAATGAGAGATGACACCCAACAAAGTGCTGCTCTTTGAGGATCACAGGCTCTGCTGCGTGTAGAGGGGGTGATGTAACATAGCGTGAAATTTCAGTTCTTTTAGGTCCTGCTCGGTTGGTATGGGCAGCGTGAAGCTTCTGCTCTTTTATGGATAAGAACTGTTAGTATCAGAATCTGCTCTTTGCCAAGTACCAGATGAACAAGGAACAACATAAAACAAAATAAATATATAAGCACTATATATGCACTATATAAACATAAGTATTAAGACACTCCTCTTAATTATTGAACTCAGGTGTCATTCAGCCACATTTCCACAGGTGTATATAATCAAGCACCTAGCCAAGCAGCTCTTTTGAGTCCAAAGAGCTCAAGCGTGGTACTGATGTTTATTTCTTTTTAGCTATTCTGTAATTCAATTGTGAGTGGCGTTATTGAAAAGTGGAAGTACTTTGGAACCACGGCAACTCAGCCACGAAGTGGTAGACCATGTAAAGTTACAGAAGGTGGGTCAACGAGTGCTGAGGAGCATAGTGTGTTAAAGTCACAGACTCAGTAACTGCTCTCAGGACCTCCTCTGGCATTAACGTCAGCACAAAGACAGTGCACTGGGAGCTTTGTGACATGGCCTTCTATGGCTGAGCAGCTACATGCAAGCTTTACATCAACAAGCACAATGCCAAGTGTCGGATAGGGTGGTGTAAAGTGCTGGGCTCTGGAGCAGTGTCTGTGGCTTGATGGAGGAGGGATAATGCTATAAGGTTGTTTTTTCGGGGTTGGCTGGGGCCCCTTAGTTCCAGTGAGGGGAAATCTGAAGCCTTTAGTCGACCAAGCCATTTTGGACAATGCTTGTATGTATGCTTCTCACTAGTGCTTCTCTCTCACCAATGTACTCTGAGGCAGTGTCTGTCATCCCTGGTCCTGGAGGCCTGCTGCTGTGCTCAGTGTTTTTTCCTTCTCCTAACACAGCTGGGGTCAGTGGAAGTGCCAGGTGGAAGGCAGAAACCACCCTGGACAGGTCGCAAGTCCATCACAGGGTCCTATGTGACATACTCTCAGATATGATATGAGAAGGCTTCCCATTTTTGCAGTCTCCTAAACCGAGCAGTTTTATACCTTTACTTAATTATTCACAGTTTGAAAAAGTGAAGGAACTTGCATTAATACCTCATTAGTTTAGTGCAGTGACAGTTCCTAATGACAGCAGGAAGCAGAGGCTGAACGAGAGAAAGTGACACATTATAGAGAAGCGCTGAGCTAAAGCGGTTCCAGTTGGAGCACTAGATGGCAGTGATGTTCTACAGAAGCACGTAGTGCACGCACACATACCACACATGCCACCGAACACAGTAGCTGTTAAATGCAAGCAACTGAATCACTGAACGCTGAGAGAAATGAGAGACTGAACACTTTTCAATGTTAAGTTCTCATAGCAGCTGTGCTGTTTCCCAGCCTCTTCCATCCTATCCAGTGGGAGATGCTGACAGCTGTAAAATAACGTGGTGACATCTCAGCTCATGTGTTCATATCACAGTATTTTGGGACTATCATATCTGCTTTTTCTCACATACTGTGGCTGGCTGTGCTACTGAGGAGCATTCTCTGTAATTCTAACACTGCTCAAAAATGAACAGTCTGAAATAGTGGGTGAAATTTTTGTATTGTGGTGCCATATATGCTTGAGCTGTGATTGAGCTCTACTGTTAAAACCTGTTCAAGTTTAGTGTAGGTTAATTATATTACAGCCATCTACACCATACACAGTGAAACGAAACAACATTCCTCCAGGACCATATGGTGCACACAAGGAACATAACACAGACTAAACAGAGCAACATGACTAGACAGTGCAAACAATACAGTAGTACAGGAGTACTAAGAGTGCAACACAAGGCTGACATGCAGAAAACAGTACAGGACAATAGAACACAGAGCAGCCGACACTCATTTCCAGGGTGGAATATGCAAAATGTGTAATATGCAAAAATATGTTTTTGTGCTTTAGTGTGCAAATGAGCAATAACACAGACACAGTGTATGAATGAGTTACCAAAAGAGACTGTTATCATAATAATAAAAATAGTACAGTGACTAAATACTATGGTGCTGACCAGATCAGGATTGTTCTACATGTTCTAAATGTAGCCAGGCTTCTGCTAATTTAGCCCCTATTAACCCCCCCATAAGTGTTTTTCTTTGTTGGACTTTTTTATTTGTAGGGAATAGATTAGTTTTCTTTTGGCGCGTGGTTTGTGAGACTTGTGAGCTGCTGAACTAACACAGGTCCTCTGTTTTCCAGCTGTAACTGCTGGTTGAGTTTGATTAACGGTCAATATGGACTGTGACCTTGTCTCCAGAGAGCACTCTGTCCTCCAATTGGTCAACGTCCAGGAACATGTCATAGGGTATGTTAAACTAGGTAGGATAAAACATCTCATATGCTAGACTTTTTTTTGTCAAGGTGCTTTGCCGTTATTTAATTATGTTACACTAGACATCCCGTTCCCGCCAACATTTATATTTGGGCCCGACACTGGAAAGCTGTTGGCTGCAACAAAAACTAGTGGATGGTCGTCCACTAAACCAGTAAAGTTCTACACAGAGGTGAGCCATTTCACAGGTTTTCTGTATAAACTTTATTGCACTGTAAGGTAATATACTCTCTTCAAGAGAACTTGGACGGCTAAAGCTTGTATGCTTTAAAACATGTACATGTCCAGTATCATTAAAATGACAAAGAATGTTTTGTTTATTATAAAACAAACATGACTGTGTGATGATGTCAGTAGATGGCTGCAGTGGAGTCAGTCCTAAGCTGTGTCCCAAACTGAACCCCATTCACCATACATTGCAGTATTTTGAGGTTTCACCATTTAGTACTGGTGTCTAAAAACACAGTACAGAAGATTCAGTGCACATAAACAATCCCATAATGCACTACAATCAGTGGGGTACAGCCACGGTACCCTAGTGGAAAGCGGATACCCATAATGCACTGTCTTGTTTGGTTTGAAGATTCACACGCAACTTCTCTGAGGAGGATTAGCGAGCCCAGCTACAATGGCTGCGTCTCCACAGAACCCCCTATAGACCTGTGACAGATGTAAGCTCGCTCTTCTCATGTGTGCAGTCAAACTCAGCGGTTATACTGGACTGCTGGTTGATGTTTGTAGTGTTTATGACTCAGTGACCGAAACCATTGGACATGTAGACCATATTGGGGCCTATATGTTCTAACAGTCAGGGCTCCCTGTCAAAAGAAGAGGCAGACGATCCAAGCAGGGAAATGGTTTTGCAAGTATTGATTGGCACATTAAGCCAATTTTAGGGTTGTAGTTTGATTTTCAGAAAAGAATCAGAAGATATTTAGATATAAAAAACAAGGACTAGCCAAAACAGCTAAGTACATTAAGTGACTTCATTAAGCCATCAAGACAAAAAACAGAGCTGTTGTTTTTAATTACATTTTCATGATTGTTGCATTAGTTTAGAATGAGGATTACTTAGGCATGGTTGGATTCAGATCTGGCGTAGAATACCAAGAAACTTTCAATCCAGATAGAATTTGTACTTATAGTTTTTTTTATGGAAAGAAAATCCTTTTTTTTGTATATTT